>JADAQX010000295.1:0-55722 GCA_015476325.1 Cardiosporidium cionae
TCTCTTCTCTCTTCTCCTCATCTCTCCTCTTCTCTTCTCTCTTCTCCTCATCTCTCCTCATCTCATCTCTTCCCCTCATCTCTTCTCATCTCTTCTCATCTCATCTCTTCTCATCTCTTCTCTCCTCATCTCTTCTCTTCTCTTCTCTCCTCATCTCTTCTCTCCTTTTATTTAAAAATTTTCACCTTTTTCAATGGCTATTTTTTCTCGTGCTCGAAAAGGATTCAACCGAGCCATACGTTTCGTTGTCTGTAATAATACAAAGTTTTAAAAATAAAAAAAATTTACAGAGAAATCAAAAGGATAGTGCAAAGTAGTATTCTAAGTCTAAAATAATTTAGAAAAAAAACAAAATTTTGAATATATAAAAATGATTCACCAAATAAAGACTCTCCTTTTGTTGCTGAAGAGACCCTTGTAATCCTTCCTGTACAGGATGTTGTTTCATCTCCTCTTGTGTCTTTAAAAAAATATATATATAAAAATGAGAAAAATGTATTTCAAAACATATTTAATTTGAATATACAAAAATAAAAAATAGAGAAATAAAGCCAAAATGGAAAATAAAATAGAAAATCTACAGGAAGGAGAGGAATAAATAGTTCATTCCTAAGATCCTTCTCCACACCCTTTAAGATGAGATCAAAGGAGCCTTCATTGCCTCTCTTTTCTCATTCTTTTCTTGTATATAGTTTTCTATGGATGTAACAAATTCTTGAAATGTTCACTTTTATACTATAAAGACAACGTTCTCTATTAATAATTTATTCATGAAATAGTAATACGTAGCTTCTCATCCAGCATGCATTGCAGAATTAAGACTAAGATTCAATAAAAATAAGAAAATGTTTTATCCATAAAAACTAGTTTTATTTCATACTCATACTACTAGAAATGTAACACACTTCGTTATAAAAGTAAGAATAGAATAACACTCTACTTATTTACGTTGTGAGAAATATTTAAATAAAAAGTTGTTATATTTCTACAACAAAAAACAAACGGATCTCCATAGGTACTACATATCTTCTTTTTTCACCCCTAAAACTCTATTTTCTTCTTTGTAGCTTACTCTCTATTCATCGTTTTCTATCTTTTTTTTCATTCTATCCCCGTATATCTTCACCACGCTTTCGCTCTATTTTTTACTCCCTCTCCTTCATTTCCTTTCTTCCTCTCTCTCCTTCCTCTTATCCCCTCATGCTCTCTCCTTCCTCTCTCTCCTTCATTTAATCCCCTCATGCTCTCTACTACTTTTAACGTGTCTTGATAGAGTATAGAAATCTTATGACAAACCATAGTAATAGCCTTTGCAAAATCAAGGGGATGAATTCCTTGGATTATACTATAGAATAAGCGAGTACAGCGCCACATGGAATCTCTCACATGGAAACGAATAATTCCAGCTGTCCATTCTGCTGATAGATTGACTTCTTTTTGAAGAAAATGGAATGTTTGTTGAATCCATTCTCGTATTGTATCCATCAGATGTGCCTGTCAAAGATCGAAAATAGGAGATTTGAGCAAAAAATGAAATTTTTCATAGTTAAGACTATTTTTCACATATAAAAAAGGAATCTTCCATCGATTATTTGAATATATTCAAAAATATGAAAGCAAGACAAGGAATTTTTAGATAGAAAATGTCAACAAAAGGCCACACATCAAAGAAAGTAAGAAACATAGACTCTATACAAAGTGTTTAGAGTTTTAAAATAAAAAATGAATATAAAAAATAATCATAAATTCTAAAAAAGAGAGATAGAAAATGTTATTTATTTATTTTTTACGTAATTTGAGTGTCTCTCTTTGCTTCGAAAAGCAAAAAGAAGGATAAATTATCGACGTTAGACAAAGTAGAGGATGAGATTACGAGAGAGGGAATAGATAGAATAAAAGATAAACTCCCAATAGTTTATAGTAGAATGAACAAACATCATAAAAACAAAAAACATAGCAGAAAAAGGATAAAGAAACGCGTTTATTAGAAGAGGAAGAGAAGAAGAGTAAACAAAAAGCTCTGTAGTTGTCTCTTAAAATCCAATCTATAAAAAATAGTTCATAAAACAGCTCCAACTTACATATTAGACTATAAAAAAGAAAAAAATGTATAAAAAAAAAAAAGAAGAAGATTTGTTAACAAAAGAAGGACAGAGTCATGCCACACCCTCCATGGGAGGGTAGATTTGTGATTTTAAAAAAAAGAGAGAATGAAAAGGAAGCATAGAAAGAGTACAGAAATGATAAAATTTAAAGAAAGAGTTATGGAAAAAATGTAAAGGGAGAAAATTGAAGCGTAGAAGAGAAAAAAAGGATAGAAGAAACATTCAAAACAATAAAACCCAAAAAATGCATAAAAAAGGCAGCCTATACTGAAAATATTATAAAGAGAGAGAGATTTACAGTTTTCACACTTGAGAAACACAAGGAGGCAATACTCTGTATTTATATCACACAGGTTATAGAGGATGCAACAGAATCAGAATCTCTAGTAGGAACAAAATAAAGAGGATACACCTATCGGTGGAGTAGGATGGAAAAAACATCTATGAGGATGTAAAATCACCAAAAGATTTCAAAATTCAGCCATTCTTTCACAGCACTCTCTTTTCAATAGTTAGACCTTCTGAGAGACGTTGAGATGTACACCGGAGAGCTTATAATTTTTTTACCTGAGAAAAAACCACTCTTAATAGAAGAAGATGCGGCTGCTTGATGCCCACAGCGTCTAAAGATTTGGTAGGATGTAAAGAGGGAAGAGAGAGAGCTTTCAAAATCACATCTCGAATCAGCATCAGCATCTCTTCTTCTTTATCACGGAGTTGAGATTCCCTAAAATAGTTCCAAATCTTAAAAAATAGTTTAAAACTCGTGATGAAATATAGGAGATATACCCAAAAGTTCATTTTCATCCCCTCTTTGAATATATTCTAAAAGAGTGAGAATTGTATCCATTTATTCTATAAAAGAAATATTACATATTTTTTCCTCATTTTGAAGTTATTTTTTGCCCTTTATATTCCTCTCCCTTTGCATTTTTTTTTATAAACGTAAGAAAAATGTATAATACGTGTCCATTAAGTATTAAAAAGTTTTCAAAAAAAAAAAATATTTTCTCTTGGATTTAACACAGGCATACATTTTTCTCACTGTCTACAAAATTATTATTATTTTTATTATTTTTTATAAAATAATATCCCAAAGTGTAAAAAAAAAAAAAAAAAAAAACCCATAAAAATTAAAAATCTATTTTTATTTCATGCAGTCCTTTCATTATTTTCTCACTTAAAAATCTTTTTATAAACAATTAAAAAATTTACTTTTATTAGCATAGAAAAATGTTTAAAACAGTCAGAGCAATCTCTACTTGGACATCCCAAACCTTTACCAAAATCTATATATATTTCTCTCTCTACTCCCACACAGGCCCCTCCTACGAATCGTTTAATAATTATAAAAAATCTGCAATTTCCACTCGATTTATCTTCTTCTTCTTCTTTTTGTTTTCCTTTAAATAGAAGGCAATTTTCCATCTCTTTGGAAAAAATGTATTACTTTGCATTCAATTCTGAAATACGTTCTGTAAGAACAAAAATTTCTCTTTGAAGGTTTTGTAATGTTCGTTTCTTCTGTTTTTCCATGTGTATAGATGACCGCTTCTACAAAGAATAGAGAAAATATAAATATAGATGATATAGAGAGTGTTTCAAAAAAAATGTTTTCGAAAGAAATATACAACCTAGAAAAGGGTGACAAAAAGTATGTAGATAATAAAATCGATAAGAGAGAGAGATTCTGTGATTCCATTGGAGGAGAAGGAAAGCATAGATACAAACGAGACGGTGAGAAGCGATATACAAGAGAGTAACAAATCACACGAAAAACAAAAATGGGAAAGGAGGAGCAATAAAAATGTAGTAAAATGTTTTCAAATGCACAAATGGGAATTGTAATCTACTCGATTCTTTCTAGTAAATGAAAAGAGAGGCGGTCTGTTGTTAAGAAAGTTTAGAGGGGCCATGAAAACCCAATTTTTTCTCACAGTTTGTCAAAAATACAACAACACGGTGTATCCTCCCAAAAATGAAAGAAAAATGAGCACAAAAAGAAAACGAATTCCAACTAAAACGAGATGGAATGGTAGGAAGAAGAGGCCATGCATTTTTTAGAAACTAAGAGTGTTCTAAAAAAGTATGGATATTTTAAAAGAGGGTTTTCAAGGGTGTACTTCCCACACACTCTTATGAAGGATGAACACACCAGACGATGCAAGGATTGGCTCTCTGCTTCATCATCATCGTCTTCGGTTGTCAGTGAAGCTTTCAATTCTTTCTCTTGTTCATAGAGAGTATTTCTCTGGCGGAGTAATTCATTCAATTCCTTCATTTCATCTTCTGTTCTGTAAAACAAAAGCAAAGATTTTTTTCATAGTGCGGTAGTCCAATTGGTTTCCAGGAAAAAATATTATTAAACTGCAAAGTAAAATGGCTCTATTCAAAGGTAGAGGCCTCTATAGGTTTGTATTAGCAGGAATAGCTTGCTTTTCAAAAATAAATTTCAAATAATGGGGTCAGAAGAGTTTGAAACGAGTGAAGGCAGTCTTCGTATCAATAAAAATGGAACAAGAGTCTATGAAAAAGGATGAGAAACTTGTCCACAAACATGTCCACCTTGACAGAAGAAGAGGCAGTGGAAAGACAAGGAAATTCTTTATAACAAGTGAACAAAATTACCTGCATTTATTGTCTAAATAATGCTGACTTTCCACATATTGGCGATCTAAAACTTTCCAGATGCATTCATCGATCAAAATCTGCTTCAAATGCTGAAAAATGAAGATGGGATACATTTTGAAAAACAGAGAAATACAAGGGTTAGGTAATACAACCCTTCACTCAGTTCTACATAAAATACATTTATTTTGTTGAGAAAGGCAGTATATACTTTGAAAAAAATCTGTTTAAGAAATTAAGAAGAGGTCCAAGTGGCAGAAGCACTTTAAAAATACACTCTCACGCTTATTTTGAAGAAGGATAGACGGCTCTCCATAATAGGCTAATAAAAAGCAAGAAATTCCTTATAAATTTGCTTACAGAAAAATAGAAAGTAATAAAAAATAAAACCATACGCAGTACCATAGAATCGAAACGATAGTATAAAATCTTCTAAAACGTCGTAAAAGAGATAGAAAAAATATTTGTACCCATAATCCACTTCTATACTTCTGTAGTATACTAGAACGCCGTTTCAGCTCTTTCAGTGCATTTTCAGTACAAGCAGACAAATCAGGAATATTTCGATTCCGTTTGAAATCGGGCTGGGCTTTCATCCAATAATCGATCCATTCTTTATGAGGAATTTCACAAATTAAATTAAGATATTTCACTACAAGTTCTATCAGCTGCCTCTGTTGTGCCACTGGAAGATCATGGCGACGATGCCCTGCCAGCATATGAATTACTGGAAGCAAATGAAGCCGTGAATATTCATTGGCCTGGGAAAAAGCAAAGAAGGATCGATGAAATACAAAAAAACAGTCCACTTCTCTCATACAGTGTGTAAAGAAAGAAAAACTACAACACTGTCTGCATTAAAAGGATTTCCATACGTTTCTGGTGAAAATCAAAGTATCGTCATAGACGGATAGAGTACATCCGCTACGTTTTTCAAACTTCATAGGGCTGCCTATTCGAAATTTTAGTTACAGGAAGTGGTTTAATCAAAAGCTGTTTTGCATAAAAGTGTGACAACTCCAATTGACGATAGAAAGAGCACAGAAATTTGCATCGTATACTCTTTTCTTAAAGGGACTCTCAAAGAAAACATATTCTTCATATAGGTAATATACACAGGAACCTAAGCTAGGTATGGAATCGACTCAAAGAAAATTTAGATAAATGTTATTTGAAAACTTACAAAAATAGAGAAAGTTGCAAATCTTGGATGAGCAAAGAGTGGAATTCCATCACGTTCGACATGCATGTGCAAGCGTTCACTCTGTAGGATTAGATTGATATCGGAAAGTCTTGACAGAATTTGTTCATCAAAAAAGCACCGCCTTTCTCCTTTTGTGTATTGCTGGCTAATATCAGCAGAAAGCGAACTATGGACCAACTTAGTGTGTTTGTGAGAAGAAAGAGGAGGGTTAAGAGGAACCTCTTTCGCTCTAGTTTGAGATTTTGTGTGCAAATGAGATCCATTGTTGTCTCGGGAAGTAAAACCCTTCCCGGTCAT
Source organism: Cardiosporidium cionae (assembly GCA_015476325.1). Classification (NCBI taxonomy): domain Eukaryota; phylum Apicomplexa; class Aconoidasida; order Nephromycida; genus Cardiosporidium; species Cardiosporidium cionae. The sequence goes on from JADAQX010000295.1 coordinate 6,235, forward strand.
TGAAAGTGAAGTATTTTTAAAGCATTTTTGAACGAGTTTTGCTAGTACTGCATTGGTTGTTTTATTGCTTCCACCATGCCCTTCTTTGGTAGACGAGGGCTTCGTAGAGGAAGGTACTGCATGAGTCTCAGAGCTTACGTAAGAATGGGATGTGTGACTTTGAGAAACACGACGTGGATAATTTTCTGAAAAAACTGGAGTAGTGGGAGTTACTAATGTAGCCGATATTTCGTAATGTATAAGCTGCGCAAAGAGTGAAAGAAGCTCGGCTTCAGTAGCCACACGATTGGCATAAGCCTTATCAAGGGAAAGAATATCTTTTGCAGAAGGATGGCCAGCCTCAATACCAGAAGACTCATATGCAGCCTGCGAAGAAGTTTCAAAATCTTCGTTTAAAGTAGGTTGTAACACCCCATCTTGGCGGCGCTCATCAGCATAAACTGAACCAAATAAACCACCCGGTCTTCCACCTGCCCGTGGATCACCGCCAGCACGATCAGTTTTCCCATGAGAGGAAATACCAAAAAGATAATCTTCGGGATCTTCCTCTTCTTCAGCTTCAGATTCACTGTTTTGATATGTGGCAGAGGATGTCAGCTTATCATCATCTCCACCGGAGAAAGCTCCTTGAGAATGTGAACGACTATCCAAATCTGTCAAAACTTCCAGGGTTTCTTCAAAACCAGCAGGCGAAGGCATTACGGTGTGTTTGTGAAGCAAATTGCCAGAAGTATCCAGTCAACTATGGGGTGCAGATACAACATATCTTGTACGCAGTTGAAACGGAAAACAAGTCAATCCCACTCACTGCAGTCGAGAGTTTGTAGCAAAATTTCTACACAAGTCAAGACGATGACTGAGGGGCTAAATCCTCGTTGCAATAAGCTGCTTATCACACGGTGAAGAAGTAACCCCGGCAACGTTTTCACTACTATATATTTCAAGGATAACTTCACAGATGCCCTGACTCTCAAGTGGAGGTATAGGAAAGCCGGTAGTGATACCACATGGTTTTAATAATGTAGCATACAAAAATGCAATTGCAAATCAGACTTGCATGTTTCCAATTGTGCATACACACACAAAATAAGCCCAGTTGTTCTGCAGCGTCAAAGCATGTCCTTATTTTTGTATCCCTTTTCCATTAAATTCGGCGCTAAACCTTATTCGCGCCCTCACATCAACCTCCTTTCACAAGCATTGGGTGTTTTAGCGAAATCCATTTCACTTTGTACATAATACATATAATGGCTAGGAAATACTTTTTAACCCAACGTTTAATGCTAATTAGCTGTACTTTTTATAATTGGACAAATTTTTCGGATCTAGCGAGATTAGCAATACTCCAATACTTCCCCTTCTAACCCTTTGTAACAGATACTTTACGTAATAAGAGAGGCTCATAAATTGAGTTCTCCTTAAGAATTTTTCAATGTGTGTGCGAAGTTAAAGGAGTAAGCCGTCTATAGTCGCGTTAGCCGTAAAATAATAAAATACTACTCTCGACCGCCCTCCCCTTAAATAAGATGCGCGTAGTTATGCTTTTGATGAGAAGAGTTGTTAAAGATTTAGAAAATTTACTTCGCGAATTTTTGTGCATTTGACGTAGCGCCGTTGCATAAAAATGTGTATGATTGTTTTATTTTTTCGCTATAATAAGTATCACTTTTTTGCATAAAATTTTATAGATTGTAGAATAAACGCCCCGTTTTTAGCAACTAGAAGTTAAATTTTTATATGTTCAATTGCATGAAGCAATTAAAGAATATAACCGTTTGGGGTCAATAAATTTTAGTTGGCAAAAAGTGAATAATTCACCAGAAAACACCATCAAGAAAAGTAACGGTTTCAATGCATATTTATTTTATTGCAGCGCCAACTATATATACTGCCTTTTCTCAAACCGATAAGATAACAACATATCCGCACCTATGCAACATGAAAATGTTAAATTGTGTTTCTTCTGTGCTTGAGATCTTTGGCAGGAAGCTAGTGAAGCAATCGCAGCATTTAGTGTCGGGAATGCTGATTTGACAATTTCTCAAGTTCTAAGCGGTTGTATTGATTTGTTTCGATAGAATCAAATTTGCTACAACTCCTTTAATAAAAGCATTCTTGTCAAAAAGTTTGAAAATAGCGTAACGTTCTGGAAATAATATATTTCTAATTTAAAATGAATTCTTGCTAAGCAAGTAAAAGCCATCTTGCTTCTAGTAATATGACTTAATCATTGCAAGGCATAAGGCGACTTCTAGTCATTTTCGTAGCTTTCCAGTTTTTCTCGGAGGGTTCGAAGAGAAAATCATCGGAGAGTAAGCTACAGCGTAACAGCGGATTGCTTTGGTAACCAAAAGTACATATGCAACGCTCATTGCAAGAAGAGCGGCTGCTTACTGTAATCAAGCGAGGGAAATCAACATATATTTAGGTACAGAATTGTATTACGATGACCATGAAATTGTACTTTCTAACCACTTCAAAGAAATACGTGCCGGAAAGCTAGCTTTTGAAGCATGCCTCAACGTGCGAGTATCTGCGCAGGCGAGGCGGTGTTTAGCAAATACAAAAGGCTATCGTATGGTAAATTCGGCCGCAGTAGATGTTTATAAAAGGTCTCACTGGGATTCGAACCCGGGTCGCTGGATTCAAAGTCCAGAGTGCTAACCACTACACCATGAAACCGACGATAACTTAAGAGAGAGACTTTTTTGCATGAGAGCAACATTCTTTAAGATATGTAAACTTTTTCAACTCTTGCAATGAATATTAACCAATCACTTCTAAATGGAACGAACATCAAGTTTAGAAGCCACCTGAAGAAAGAAAGGGTGACTCCAAAACTTTTGGAAAGGAGCCGGATGACAATTCAACCATTACTCTCTTTTTGAGGTAGTGAGGAAAAGAGTTAATCGTCTACAGCATTGCAGCTTTCCAGTCAGCAAGAAAACATAAGTAAAGACAAAAAGTCCACAGGTAATGGATCTATGCACAATTCAAATATAGCTGCAGCGACGCGCCACCTGACTATGATTGTAACCTGCGTCGTTTCATGTACAAATGTGAGAAGTATTAACATTTGCAATGTTATGTGAGAACGCCTTTAGTGGAATCCTTGAGATCGATATGTTTAGAAAGCATTTTGATTTCTTATCATGCGAAAGGCTGAAAAAAATTTTGGTGATAAATTTTGTTTACTTGAGTTGAGCTATTCGTACCCAACATCGGCGTTTACAGTAATTATTGCTTGTTCTGTTTATGTTAAACTAATTTAAAAACGTCTGCCCCATTTATTGAATAAATTCGCCTGAATGTGCAACAAATCTTTACATTTGTAAAAGGAGAAGCATTTTTAGCTCCAATCAATTGCTGCAGCATGGAAAAAATTACTGATGAAGAAGTGGAAAAGCTGCTTGTGGGTAGATCTATCTCTTTTTATTGCACATATGATTAAATAATTACTCTCAGCCTACCTTGACCGTTATAACTAGAGCTAAGTATTTGATAACTTCTTGTTATTCTATAGGAGCAGATTAGTTAATAGTTTTGCCTCCTTAGGGAGAAGAAAGTGGTATTTTCCTGCTACGTCTATTTTCTTTCGCAGGATCGGGTTTCACGCTGCGTTGACCAAGTAGACATTCATGTATCCGAGAGCAGAGCCGCAGCAGCACGGGTACATTAAGCATTAGCCAACATTACGTTAAAATAATCGCTTGCATACCTAAAGTATATATATTGCTAGTGTAAAAGAATGCATTATTGAAAGGTAATGCTCTACGCTTAACGGAATTCTGATTTCATCAGTTTGGCGGAAGGCACTGTGCATTCTTGCCTCTCCTACCTTTTTCAAGAATATTTTGTTATACATCGTAGGCAAGGATTGTTGAGGAAAAATGTCTAGAATTGAGCAAACAAATTAAGTTGAAAAGTGAAGAATGGCACAAAGAAAACAATGAGCTGCATCATATGAAGACGAGCTTACTAGATTCCTAATTGAATGCTTTGCATTTTGTAGGGAAAAAAACAGCAGGCAAGCCTACGCAAAGTGGCTGAAAAAGCTTTGCTTAAACGTATAAGCATCAATGTCTACTTATGCATATCAATTAGAAATTGTCGAAGAGAAGACCTGAAGCAGACTTTAGATTTGCTGCTGAATTTGTACTTATTACACACAAAAGTAATATTACGAATTAAATTTGGTTACTACCTGCGGAGAAAATGAGGATATTAATGTTGAAATGGAATCCCGTTGATGAACCACATTTACAGGAACTAATTGAAGCACGTTTAAAATATATTCTTAAAGTCCACTTCCGGCGCGTTAACATGTGATCAGGCGAATTCAATCATTTGTCTTACTCCCATTCGCATATCTTGATAGTGGCTATTTATCGATAAAACATTGAATATGTATACATAGCTACCTCACAATCGGTCGCAGGTTGAAAGTCGTACCGTTTCTGAACATATATACTGTGCAAGAATCATCACATTTCTTATCTTCAGGTGCTCCAATTTTTGGTAAACGACTGGCTCTTGCTGGTATATACTCACTTGTGAATGTTTTAGTCTTATGCATGCAAAAAATTCCGTGTGATTGCATCAAGCAAAATTGGAATCCGTCATAATAAAGCAAAACTTGGAACCCGCCAGAATCAAAAATTGCTTGAAATGGCAACCAACTCCTTCCAATTTATGTAATATTTTTTGCTTGTTAATTCAGATAAAGTTATGTCCTTCATAGTCTATTTTCGTATATATTCTGAACTGACGGGAGTATACACATCAAATTCATAAATAAGTACTTTCATCTATACTTTAATAAGACACGCATTTTGAGATGAAGATGACTTCTCGAATTTGATGTTGTTAAAATGTATGTATTAATTTCTTTACCAGTAATGTGGCAAATTATCTTAAAAATATATAAATGCCTATTTTTTGCATTTTCAAACAAAGTACAACATTTTTTTGAAAATTGAGAAGTGTTCTAATTTATTTAGTTGGTACGCGCACCTGTTAAAAAGCTAGAATGAAAAAAGGAAAGTGTATCATTTAAATGGATGTAGATTTCATCACCGTAGAACATATATGTGAGTAGAGGGCAATTGCAATTTTTCGCAGCACTGCTTGTTCTTAAATGTAAGTACGCATCCACAGCATATACCTTGCATGGCCGCCTCTCAAAAAATTGCTTTTTTAACTGCTAATTTACCTTCGCTCGGGCCCAAACTCATTATAGCATCGCAGTTTTCCAGAAGTTCGGAAATGTAGGAACAACCTGTTACTGTATGACATTTCCACTTAACCCTGCTACGAAATTATTCAGTCACAATATACCTAAGCTATAGAAGAGACGAAATGCCTTCTGAAACCGGTTATTTAGCCGGTTCATATGAGCCTTTGCTGAAATAGCAAAGTAGTGAACCAGTAAGGGACTAATCTGTAAAGGGAACGAATAATATACACAGGATCATCTTTATTCAGGCAAAGTTCCACATTTGGGGCATGCCAAAATTTCTCGCTTTTGCATTTTTATCTACTGATTTTAATAAATCTTACATAATGGTATTTGTATATTGATAGTCAACATAGCTTATTGTATCAGTACTGTATTGCTACTTCTCACAATTTCTATCTTTCATTTTCCTGTAGGTTTTGAATTTTTACTCATACATTGAAAGATCTACAGCCGAATTTGTAATTTCAGTATTTGCATTCACCATATTCATGGTCTTGCTAACAGTTACATACTTTTCCTGTTACATTAAAAGATGTCCAGGTGGAATTTCTTTCTTTCTCAGGAATAACAAAAACTTCATTTTTGCCTGGACACAATTTTATTGTATATTAAGATTAGCAACGAATCAACTGCCCATATATGAAATGAATAATTTTGCATCCTAAATAATGTTATTCATCTCACTTTGTTTTTGAATGTGAATTGTGATGGCTCCCTGCATTGTTAGCCGCGTGCCATACAATTTACTCTATGTTGCTCGGGTCGCCAGCCGCACATGGATAACACTGTCTTTTATGAGTTTGATAAAGTATTTGGCTCCAGCAGTGCTAATGATATCCTATGGTACTATTTACATCTTCTTGAAGATTGCAATGCCAAAACTGCACATAGTTTAGTTTCGATGCGAAGTTAAAATGTTATGCACTATATTTAATTAAAGAATACATGGAATGAGATTTCCTTGCTTAGTTAATATTATTTAACATAAATGAAAGCATTTCATTCAAATGTTTACTGTTTTTCTAGTGAATTTTTGAGTAAAATTACGTGTCAGTCACTTGTTGTGAACGTTTTGCAGGCTATTCGGGATCATTAACTCGTGACGTTATTTTTGGTCAGCCTATTTTGAATGATACAGGGCAATGTCTTATCGGTATAGAATATGCTAATGCAGAAAGTGGAGAAAGGCACCAGCAAGTTATTTTGAAAAATGTCACTCGTACGAAATCTTTCTCTAGTAGTGAGTTAAATGCTTTTGATTCTGAAGAAACAATTCAGGTGGTTGAAAATAATTGAATAAAACATAATTTAGGCATTCTTGAAATGGTAGAATCCAAGGTGATAATGTATTGAAACAATTTTTAGATAAAGAGATCAGTAACAATGTCAAAAATTATGGCAAACTAAGCATAAAAAATTAGATAGTAATTTTTGGGAAAAGAAACCCATAAAAAAAGTTAGAAATATACTGCATCTTTCATTGAGTCAGCTTAAAATTGCACAAAAATATAATTTTACACAAAGATTATTTTTTTCACTTAACAAAACTAACAGATAAAAAAAATTGACTTTGACAACGATCAAATATTTGATGGATTTACTCTAGAATTTACCTTGAAGAAAATAATACCTAGAATCGAGAATATTAAGGTGTATTCGATTTACATTTTTCTACCGTTTCAAGTAAATTTGCAAGTAAGTTATACACAAGATTTAATAATAATTTGTTCAAAAAATTACTTATTTCTTTTGTTGGATATGCAAAAAATACTCCAGCGAAAAAAGGTGTCTCTAAAAAATACCCTTGCACAATCCACATTTTCATCGGGAATATTTTTGTGTTGCAAATGGAGCGTAGCATAAAGCAAAAATTACTTGATGGCGAGTTCAGAAAAACGGTCTAAGTACATACATTGGAGTTTTATCCAATTATTATTCAAATTCTGAAGGGGCAACATCCATTGCTTTATCTGGTTCTTTGGTTAATTTTGGAACACTAAGTACTGCGAATAAATTTCAAAACTCTGTGTAAGCAAAACGCATAGCAAGCGTAAAAATACTTTAGTATGTTTAGGTATCTGCACTAGTAAAAGTATTTTGAACTAGAGAAGCGATATTGTTTTTGTATATTTTTTAGCCATTTCTTGCCCATGATGTGCAATGTTTTTTCAAGAAAGCGTTATCTTCTGCATTTTGTAATATTATAAAATTTGCAAAATTCATTGATCAGACCAAAACAAATAGCGCGTCTTATTTCAAGTAACACAGCAAAAGATTTGTCAAATTCTTTCTTATTAGGAAACCCAAGTGAGATCAATCTTACCAAATTTTAACACTGAATCTTTTGATGAATTCTGAGCAGTAATGCATATTTATACTAACGCTAAAACACTTTTTTTTTACAGTACAAATCAAACAAGTATGAAAAACTATTTGAATTGCGTATTTATTCCACATCGTGGTCATGTGAATCAGGTATTTTAAGTCTTCTTCCCCATTATCCTGCAAGATGGAACTCAACAGATACTTCAATTTTTAAAGGGCAGTTGGATTTATTTATTCCAAATCAACCCTTGCTGTACCGACCGTCTTTTTTTCAGAACCTGCTGCTAGTGTGGCGTGTATATCTAAGTCTTCTACTGCCATTTTGGTATGCGCTCTTGTACAGTTATCATATTCATTTTTTTGTAAAAATGGATTTCATGGTAAATGTCCACAAATATAAAAATACATTCTTCTGACTATGCATCTATATCTACTAATGCTAATTTATAGATTTTAGCACAAAAATCAATCTACACATTTATTGACTAAATAATTCACACTTTTAATATAAAATAAACTTATTTGAATTATTTAATAACCAAGTGATGCCTTTTGTATTCAATACTAAATCATGTTTGTACAAATTGTTTGACCTTATGCAGGATTATTATAGAAAACATAAAAACTTGGCTACTCCAACACAGGATACTACCCTCAACAAAAATAGCAGAATTTTCAGATAAGGCAGCTATCCTGCAGTAAAGTCGGGAATTTATACTCGACTCATTTTTGTATGAATAAAATAAAATTAAGTTGCAGAGACCACAGTGTAGGAATGTTCCTTTTTGCTTATATACAAAATCACTCCGTGAGCATTTTTATAGCTTTTTTTACTAATTGAAAATTACGGACTAAATAATGACTTAACTTCTTTTTAGTAAAGAGTGCATGAAATATTTTCCAAATATGGACAAATATATGTGATTCAGCTACTATTCCTTATTTGCAGCTTTTATTTTTCTAAGCTCAAAAATACTTATGTGTTGGAAGGTAAAGTGATGCAAAATTTAAAGTAAATGAATGATTGCACTACAATTCCATTAATTTTTATTACGTAATATGCAATGAAAGGATATCATACTTTGATACAAATAGCTCATTGGTCAAATAATATAGTGTAGATACCAAACAATAATTGCTAACAATTTTTTTATATTTAATATAAGATGATATAAAGCAAAAGTATGTACAATAAAAAAAGATTCTATACACACAGGTTTCACTAACATTTGGAAATATAGGTTAAAATCGATGCACAATAACGCAAGTAGCATAGAGAGTATTGTAGATAAAAATAAGAATAAGCTTATTTATGATTATCTTTAATTTGCTTAGAAACATGCAAGATTATCTGGACACCACATTTCCTACGCAATATTTTAAGTATGACTATTACAAATGAATGGCACTTTCCGATAGAACAGATACACGAACAAATAAATTTGAATTTTTTTAATCTGAGTAAAAAAGTGATAAGCATTAAGCTTATGTTTAAAGGTATTATATACAAGATTTCTAATGTAAACGCAACCCATTTGGCCACATAAAAATACATGGAGCTTATACAGAAAATTGCAAGTGGGATGCAGAAAAAAACCCACCCATTTTTCAGTTTGCAGAGCAACGAATTTTAATTTTATATAAGCTATGCAACTACCAACAAAAAACATATGGCAAATAAATTTAATGAGTCATCGCATCATTACATATTGTCACTCAAGTTATGCATGATTGGCGACACTTATCAATTTTTATCATTCATTTATAAACGACAACACTGCAGATCAATGTTCAAAGGACCTTTTAGCAAGTAATTATGTACTAAAATAAATGTACAAGATTATTTTTATTTATTCTGTTGATTAATCCTCATAGTTTTTGCTTAGCTAAAAAAAAGTTGCTCAATTTTACAAATATGGTTGAAGAAGTAGAAGTAATTGTAGCAACCAAAAATACACTTAATAGGGGGCTATACAGTATAAGGCTTTTCTTGTTATGCTGTAGTACCTTTTGAACCTTATTTTGCTATTATTCAATGCCATTGTATATTTTTATATTATAATTGCTTGCAAAAATATTTTAAGACCTATAGTATTTCATAAATTGCAAAAGCCTGAGGCATTGGAAAATTAGAATTAATGAAAGATTAGAAAAAATACGAACACCTTAAGGGCATTAAAATTACTTAAATGTAACACAAGTAATACTATACCAAAAAATGAATTTAGCTAAAAATAAAAGCTGTGATGTTCCAAAAAATTCGATATTTATGGAATATTGCTTAATATTTTTGAATCATATATAGTATCTTAAAAGTAAAAAATATAAAGATTGATTATCAGGTAAGATTAAGCATTTTTTTAAAAAGGGAAAAAAGGAGCTGGAAATCCGTGATTACAGCAATATTCTGTTGTACAATATAGACTTAGAAGTTAAAAATACTGGAAAGATTATTGAAAATAAAACGAAAACACTATAATTCTCCCATAGACATAGAAAATTCTTTAAATGTGCGAAGCATGGTACGTTTTAACATGTATTTTCGTAAGTTAAATGCAATGCTAAAGCCTTTCTCCATATTATAGGTAACTGACAAATTCTCTAACTAGCAATTTGCATTGTTGACAACTTTCAATCTAGTAATGCTACTACGAATCATAAGGTGTTAATAACTGCCAAAGTAAAATGTGCTTTGGCATTGTATGAAGCAACGCAATAATTTACTAATGTTGCTGTTTTTACCTTGGGGTGGACTGTAATATCTCCTCAAGCATCTTTAGCTAAGTTTTGTTCAAAATTTAATTGAAATTGCTTGGATGATGTTGCTTTTTGCAATGCGAGTAGAAGAAATTTTGGGTCACTTACTCAAGAAAATCGATTTTTCATCTAGAAACTATATGGAATATATTTTATTTGACGCAAGCTCTTACAGTCTATACTGCATAATTGTTACAACACATATATAAACCAATTTTGCTCATTATATCAATACTTTTTCGTGCGTAAGAACATGTCTTACTTTCTCTGCGCAGCATTAGAACTACAGCCGTGAGATATATTATGCACAACATTCGTATAATAATTTTAGGCAAGAAAGTACTGCTAATACGTGGAACTCAACCGTGGAATTAATCTCGTCTCTCTATTACGCCAATGTGGAACAAAGCAAGTCTTGACAAGCAGAATATAGCGAAATTAATAAGAACTACTTTTTACAGTAACCTTAACGGAATTGCTGACAACGCGGAGAAATAAGTATAAGGGAGTTATAGTGAGCACCTAGTGAAGTAATATTGTGCAACAATAGAATGCCACGGCCATTGCTGAACTCGCATACATGCAGAGGTACAGGTGTGTTTTGGTTCTTGTTTTTATTGTTTTTTTTAGCTTTAGTTTTTATTAGATTTTTTTCTTTCGAGTTTTTTTGTCTTGAAGAAAAAACAGAATTTGGTATTTTGCTTCGTAAAATCAAAACATCACTTTAATATTACATGCAAGATGAAAGCAGTGTAACCGAAGCGAGACACTCAGAGATTTCCTTATTTCATTTTGCGTGTATGTAACGTGCAGTATAAATTCGCTGTGATACACATTAGTTAAATATTTTATTGTTATGCACAAGAGGTGTAATGCGTATTCGAGTAGAATGAGCGATTCTAACCATACTTGAAAGCTCAAGATAAATGCATAGATCGATAAAATTGCGTGTATTGTTTGAATATTTTAACATTTCTATTGCTTATCTAAACTATTAGGCAAATACTTTTAATTATGTTTGGCATATTAGGACATGAGCCTTTGATTATTTTTGTGCTTTGTTGTCGTACAAGCAACAAGGTTTCTATGGTGCTGGGGAACTTTCACAAACGGAATCTATCTTCAAATTATAGAAGCCCTTCATCTGTTTATTTAAAAATGCAACCATTGCTTTCTACTTGGTGAAAGTATTGTTTATTCACTTTTCTGTTACAAAACCTCTAGTTACTTACTGTCACTGAGTTTCGATCTTCTGTGTTGAGCACATGTGCGGGTAATAATCTTTTTAAAAGGGTCAGTCAGCAAAAGATTAAGAAATTTGTAAAGTTATTTTTAGGTACATATCTAACAGTACATCACCTGTAAGGAAAACATTGGAATCATTTGCAACTACCAAACTAGAAAGCGAATTCATCGTTTGTCTCTGCGATAAGCGCCCACAATTAATTATGTACTATTCCTTCAGCCAAGTTGTGAGCAAGCCAGAAACTTCCTACAAAAATATTTTTATACCTTGCGAAGCATTGCACCTACTGCTAAGATAATTGCCAGCTTTGGCAGAGTAAAGAAATTTTTTTGTTCAAATTGCCGAAGTACTTGCAAGCAAGAAATGAACACATTTCGTTTCGGATTTTTTCCGCTGCCACACAGCTCTGTAGGGAATAGGATGATTTTTATACGGTGATGTTAGAGTGCTACTGGAGATGGGCGCACCAACGCAATAACAGCCACGCCATCAGTTCTGATTTGGCCACCAAATTTTTTTATCTACCCAGAGTGTTTATGGAATGTACGATAAGGGAAATTCCTCTCTTTGTGTAAAGTGAACAGCAGAGAACTTCCACATATTGTGTTTGTTTTCCGCCTTGCCCTACTTTGTGATACGACGGAAGGTAGAAAAATAGACATATTTACCGCCTCATTTTCCTTGCCAAGTTGCAGGGGATTTTGGTAAACCGAATAAAAAGTTTTCCTACCCGTGGAGTGAGTGGTTAACGCAACGCGGCAATCAGCGTGCTCGACTATCTTCTCGATTCAAGAATAATAATGCATCATACTACTTGCAGCCAATATATTTGCGTGAACTCATTTATATCAAGTCGCTTGATATGAAGTATGTATAGGGAGAGATACATAGCGCGATAGAATGCTGTCATACTAGACCGAGAGAAAATTTAGTGCTGTGACGATAGTTTTTGTATGCATTTCGATAGTGAGAAGATGAAGCGATTTAACTTCAGCGTTAGTTTCTTTGAAAACTTTTTTTTTCCTTTTAGTGCGACGTAGTTTTTTCTACGCTCAAAATCACTTTCCACTGTAGTGCTAATCAAGCTGCCTGGGAACAAGGCATGTGTGGTATCTTAGGTAGATACACGTAGTCGGGTCTGCTAAAACACGTTTTGCTAATTGTCACATATAGTGGCGTTTGCTCTTTTGCCTTTCACTGAGCTAGCTGTTGAGATTAGATAACGTCGGGTCCAGGTGACCACGGTGGGATGGAAGAGTTAGACCCTTTTTATCGTGATTCTTCCAGTCAAACGCGTCGAAACTCTAGAAGTCAAACAGAGAATGCATCTGCCTCAAATTTAGGAATTTCTAGTGAGGTCACCAGAGTGGTTTCGGAAACTACCGCACAAATAGCACCACTCTTTTCTGAAAAGAGAGGAGCGCTAATTAATCATGATTTTCGGAATGCATATCGGGATAGCTCAAACTTTTTATTTTCAGAAACTATGGTAACCTAATTTATATCATGTAGAATTGCCAAGCCGGCATTGCAAAATGAACTTTTTACAATCGTGCCGGCTGCGTATCCATTTGTATAGCTATGCTTTTACCAGATGGAAAGACCGTTTCATTAAAAATTTATCGCAGTGGATAATTCTTCCCTGAATTGAATTCGTGCTTATCGAAAATATTTCAAATGCTTTTTGATCTTCATATTCCAAAGAGTTATGTGTATTCTATTATAACCATGAAATATTGTAGATGGCGATGGGAAGTATAGTTAAGCATAGGCATTTTTATTAAAGTGTTGGTGCACTTACATGAATTCAATTTGTTTGGCCGCTTACGAAAATTTTAGTGGCGCTTCAAATTTTTGTGTTTCCAGAGCTATTGCCGCGATGACTCCTTTCTAGGGAAAGCTGAAGCAAGCAGTAGTATGTCAGCAGGCTTAAATAGAAATGTTCAAACACTTGAATCGAGTATTCCTCGGAGTGGTCTAGATCTCCCTTCAAGTAGGTCAAGATATTGGTGATGTTTCTGTGGGTTAGAAATGTTTTGCTAGTAAAAATTCTCGGGTGCCGGAATTCTCCACTGTAATTTTTGTCTGGGGAACTCAATTAGTAGATGCTGAATTCCTGGACTTTCGTTTTGATAGCACTGAGTTGCCGCGTGTGATGATTCTACCGAACAATTTACTCGTATTATAGTTACTCAGATTTCACTTCTTGTTCAGGTGCTGCTTCCCAACCAATTTTACACCAACCCGAAGATATTGATCTCTCTTCGGAAGTTTTTGGGGAATTCATGGGCCCTAATGACGATGCATCTATGGAGATGTTTTCCATGCATACACGCACAGCTCGAATGCAGGAGCAGCAGCGGTCAGATTTTTCTGATGTAGCTTTTGAAGATTTTGAGGGTAAGAATTTATATGATAAAGATGTTTTCAGCTGCATAAAATTCGTATTCTTGAAAAGAATGACTTTTTTGGACAAGTAATCGTTTTTGCTACGGGTCAAATTATTCCTAATGATTCCTACTTAATCTCATTTTCATGAAGCCATATTTCGCCTGAAGTGTACTTTTGCAATAAAAATGTGAAAGCGTAATTCAATTACACGTGGAATTGGCTAAAATTCATGAAATGTTTTTATTCTTGAGTCTTGAATTTTACTTTACTATTGACAGACTTTCGGAGTAGCAATCGTGTTGCTTTACATGCTGAAACCGACGGAGACAGTTCTACGGTGGACAATTCAGAGGTTGTGTCTACCGCACCGAGTATGACGTTGCGTGATTTCTCGGGTGAAATTCCGTTTGCTCCGCTCCTTCTGCGCTCACCAGAGCCATCTTCTCCTCCCGGTTAGAGTTTATGTGAGAGTACCAGGCTCTTTATTGTATTACTGCGTAAAAGTCTTTGTTTGGAAATATATATTTTCTCTGAAAGTGTTATAATGATTGCAGTCTTGCTATGACAATTATGAGCAAAACTAGAAAATTTTGTTTGGACTATTGATAGAATATTTTTGTTTTGAGATGTGCAGAAACTACTGGAGACGCATTGCTAGATTCCTTTCAGTTTGGATCCTTCATTTCCCCAAATTTGGATACGCTCTCGCGTACGTCATCGCATTTCATTGAAGGACCGCCTATAGCGAGCTCTGTATCTTCACGTGTAACAAGAGAAGCGAATGAGCACGGACAAATTGTAACAACGTCAGCTAGAGAAAGTAGTGTGCGGTGGCGAGTTCCAAGCTCTACTGAAATCCCGAGTATTACTATGGATCGTTCACCCAGGGATCCGTCGTCCCCTCATAATGGGAAATCAGATGAAGATGCGCCGATGAAGGGTGCGGCTGAAGATGATGATGTCAAATTTTCTGCTTTTACGGCCGTCCCTGCTCCCTCTGTGGATCCAAATAAACAAGAAGATTCGGACTCTTCTTTGTTTGGTGATTTTACACAAGCAATATCTCCTGAAGAATCCTTGAAAATCGAAAGGGGCACTGATAATTACGCTCAACAGTCAATCTCAGCGGATCTCGAGAATCATTTCATATTTTCTTCACGGCAAGAGCCTGATGAAAATAATTCGGTGCATTCTTGTGTTGTGGCTTCACCGCAAACTTTTCCTGCTGCCGCTTCCTCCACAGAACCGCATTTTAAATTTGAGGGAGCAATGAAATTTGCTGACGAGGAAGAGTCTTCAAGTGATGCAGATTTTTCTGAGTTTACTTCTGCTTTTTCTCCTGTAGAAGATACTGGCCAGGTTAGCACTTCTGTCAAAAAAAAGAATGAAGGAGGTCCAAATCCTTCCCAAGTGTGTTGCTACGAGGAAACTCAGGAGATTCTAAGTGGGATAAACAAGCTGGTTAGTCACTAGTGTGTTATTTTTCATACGTTTCTTTGTGTTTGTATTTTGAATCTGACGAAGGAAACATTTAGTATGTTTTCCTCTGTGTACATCTTTTTATGTCTGGATGACTTAAGGAGGAATTATTGCTTGTTATAAGTCATATCTCAATTTTGTGCAAATTTTAATTTTTTGTGCTTACTTATGTGCGTTACGGCTGTAAAATTGCCGTAAGAGATGTAGATCTTGCAAATCTTCCTATGAAGTCATTGATTTTAAGAAATATATTTTAGGATGCATCAGGAAATTATTTCTTTCGTATTATATTTTTCCTGTGATCAATAGTACAAACCCGTGTTAGGCTTTTTTCGAAACATTTTTTTCTTGATAAAGTGCGTTGCATTTATGCATCATTCCTCTTTTAGTCGGTCGATCATTTCCAAGAACTTCTTGTTACTTTACGGAAGCATAATCCTTCATTGCAGGAATTACAAGGTAATGGTAAATCTTTCCTGCACAAACGTAGTCATGATATGACGCTTTATACATTATTGTCTGTTTGTGAATTTTGCTTTCTAAACTTTATAGGTGTCGTAGGACAGCCTCCCAGCTCTCTGGCACAGTTTAACTCTTCGTCTGATCGGTAAATCTTTTTGTGTTTATTCTTCATGTATGCATGAGTACAACATGAAGCTCCTGAGAGTTTGATTTGCTCTTTTATTGGCTTATTCTTGAAGATTGCCTTTAAGTGTGCTTTTTTCTACTACATTTCATTGTTTCCTTGAATTTGTGCATAAGCTGTTGGATTTCTCCGTTGAAATGTGAACCCATTGGAGATTCACAGGGCGAAGTATCTTGCAATCCTTATCTTACTAGAAATTCAAGTGGGTTATCTATGCCTGGCCAAAATTTTCTTGCAAGCAATTCGATACAACCTTTGAAGAAAGCACAAGCAAGTATACGCAACCGAGTTCAGCGAGGTAAGGGATCAAGTAACCAGTAAATATGTTCTTCTAATGGATTATATGCTGATAGCTGACGGTTGTTCTTTTCATCTTCTGCTTACGAGACATTTCTAAAATCGTAGCTATCTTTTTTTCGAACTAAGATACTTTTTGGTGCATCTTACCGGATAGCTAGGTAACTGGCTGGGATTACCTATCTTTTGACATCTACACTTTATACTTTATTGTTGAGACACTAGATTACGGACTTCAGTTGATTTTTTATTCACTTGTCTTATTTTACAGAAATGAGTAGTATATTTTTGAATTCTAAAGGTATTGAATCAACAAGTTTTTCCTCAACGTCTGTTTCACCTGAGGAACAACCTTCTCGGTATGAGAAGACCTCAGCGATTCTAGATCCGCGTGGAGAGGTGAATGAGCTAACTAAATGTGATCATTGCTTCTACCATTTGGGATGCTTTTTTAAAATGACTATACTTTCAGAAGTTATGTTGCATCTTCACTTACGAAATTTTAAGTAATTCGTGTAGTGATTGATATGTTTCTGTTGATATGGAGCGTTTAATTTCCCGCTTTGCTTTGTAGAATACTCATCAATGCATTGCTTCTATGGTTATTTTTGCAGAATATTCTGTTTTCCAATGGTCAAAATTCAGGTTTGTCAAGCTTTTAAACCATTTTTGTTTTATACCTTGCTTTTAGTTTAGCTTTTTTATATTAAGAAGCAAAATGAAGGTGGTATGCGTTCTACTTTGTAAAATACCCTGTAATTTGAGATCATAGAAGAAAAACGAAACTACTGCTTTATACTTTTTACTACTTCTATTTCTTCAATTACTAAAAATGCGTTTAATCAATGAAGGAAAAAGGTTATTTGCTTTACCCGTAAACATTTTTCTTGTGCTGAAGCGATGTTGTTGCGACATATGCTTACTTTTATGATTTGTTACTTTGGGTTGTTTCTTTCAATGTTATATTTGTGGATTCTAACTGCTTTAAGCAGCTCCTATCCCTTTGGAAGAAAAACTACCATTGAATCCCGTAACAGTGGGGATTCCTCCGTTTTCTGTGTGGAGGCTTGGACAGACTGAAAACCAGATGCTTCTTGGTGTTCGAAGTACGCATCCTCGTTTTCCAACATACTCAAAAGAAAAAGATTCGGTTTGCAATGTGGCAAATATAGACTCTACTACTAATGCTCAGATGGTGAAAAATTCCGAGGTAGAGTTACTAATATAACTCTGGTAATGTAAATAAACTGCTCTTTTTCATTTAGTCTACTAGATTGCGAAAATGTGAATCATGTGGTAGAAATATACGTTTTTTCCTTGAGTTTGATGCAAATTCCCACCGTGCTAATTAAGAACTAGCTGGGACCATCCCGATATAATTTAGATTTAGTGCTCAAGATACGAATGGGAGGCGAAAAACTTTGTGGATCTGCTAGAAAGACATTGAAAAATGTGATATGCTAGTAGTAGACATATTTGTTATAAACGAATGACGAATTAAGTACATGCGCACATAAAAAATGTTTATTTCACTTTTAATTGGTTGCATTTTGTTGTGAGTAGCCTAATTGGATGGCCATCTGCCCATTTTGATCAGTTAGGAATTAAAGCGTGTTTTAAATTCTTCCAAGTTTCAATTTAGGAATTCTGCCCTGCTTTTGTTCTGTAATAATGTGCGGTTGTTTGTCAGTAATATCTACATCAACGTTCTCTTTTGAATTATATTAGGAAAAAGTAGATGATAGAGAAATTGCTGACAATTTCATAGCATCTGCCCACAAGTCTCCTGATGGAAACGTAAGAAATAAAGCCACTGATTCTAACAATGCCATACAATTCTCCCCGGAATTGCCCATCCCAGGCACAGCCTCAAGCTTCCTCAATGTTTCTCCATTGCTACCAAAAATAGCCTCTGATCCTCCAAGAGGAGTATAGCAAGCAAATTGGGAATAAATAGGGCGGTAAGATCTTTTATTTCAATTACCATGTGCTTATTCTTTCTAAGTAGTAGAAAAAGAGGAAATATTTGGCTAAATTAGTTTTCTTGCACAAGAAGTACTACTTTGGTTTCTCCTTTGTTTTGGTGGTAGTGCGTATTCCTATTTTATTTGCTAAATTGTAATGATTAAACTATTGCAAAGTAAGTCTCTTGAAGACTACTTGAGCGTTTCCCCGATAATTAATAAATTATGGGAGGAATGCGCTGATTTTGCGCAGGGGTTCTGAACAATATTTAATTGCTTATTTGTTGGTATCTGTAATGTTATATTTTCACGATTTTAGAAGGCGGTTTTACACAATCTAGACGTGAACGTGTTAAATTATTTGTTTTCGGGTAGAATTGGAAATTACGCTTGGCATCTGCAGAATTTGGTACCCGCGAACGTTTGCTATGAAACCATCTCGTAGTACTTCTGTATTCGCAACTGAAATCAGCGTAATTGTAAATTCCTTGTCTTACTGGGGGGTATTTCATCTAAGAGAATTGTAGTGTGACTATTCTTTCTTGTATAAGCCTGCAAAAACTTTCTGAAATTTGCATTTTTCTTTATGAGAGTAACGGCTAATGTTGCTCCTGGCTGGTTTAAATATTTTTCCTTGACTTTCCATTGGTGTGTTAGTTTTTTTTCTAGCATTCTCCGTTATCACACGGAGTAGGCCGTCATTACTACACCCTTTTTTGAAGATTTGGTGACGGCATTTCAAAATAAAACAAACGCCATGCCATGTGAATTGCTCACGCTGTTACACTGTAGTTGCAGTTCGATAAAATTCATCTTCTAAAACAAAAACTACCATAAGGCAACCTAGTTTATTCGAAGCGGAAGAATGAATGTTGCAATTATTATTTGTAGCCATTTGAAAATTCTTATAGTTTTCTCGCTTCATTTGCTATCAAGTTAACGGCAACTGCAACGAATATGCTAATGCGTGTCCATTTTTTCAAAAATTGGGATGCTGCACAATTTCCGGCAGTTCTCAGTTCGTGCTTCGATTTTCTTCCTTTTTTATTGCTTTTCTTGTATACCAAAGCATATTGGTTGACTGCTAATATTACGATATTAGCACGTCTGCTTGTACAAGAAACATTTAAACTGTTCGCTGAAACAGATAGTACTAAGTGCAAAACTCACAATTTGCGTATTTTTCTAGGTGTAATGTTCAAACAGCATTTTGTATTAATCATCTAAGTGTCCATTTACAAAGTTAATAAACTTCGTAAATACGTGATATATCGTTATTCTTACCTATGCGTGGTAATCAATTGGTTGATGGTCGCATGAAATTGCAAAGGATGATTATACGTCCAGCAAACGACACAAAAAAATACAAAACGTTCACTTATTTCTACTCGGTAAAATTTAAAATGTGCTGCTTACAAAATAAACATAGTTAATTCTTTTTGCATTACCGTGGAGCTCTCGTAAGCAATCGTGCAGAAGTAGCACTGAATGACTAAGTATACCAATTCACTTGAACCTACGTCCCATGGAAGTTGTGTGCGGGCAATAATACCTAAGGTCATGCTACAAAATTTTTATCGCCTTTTAAACTGAATGTCACTATTGAAAAGTGACACTATGAATTCCAGCGTTTTCTCCCACTTGTGTTTAATGTACTAATATGAGAAACATACTACAAGCTTCGTAATGACTTTTTTTTCACTTGAAGTATGGCAAAATTTAAATAGCGAAGAGCTAAGGTGGTAGGTGATAAGTAAAGACCTATTACTGCATGATGCAAGCATTCTGTCAAAAATGGTCAGCCCTCTTGTTAAATTGTATGTTTTTTTTCAATTAAGCACCGAATACCATAATTTATGAAAGTATTATAAAAACCTTGTAACTAAATGAAAAAAGGGCCTTGATTTAAAATTAAACCGAACTATGAATTGCTAGGCTTCTTGCAAAAAAATTGTTTGCTTCATCCTCATCTTATTAGCATTTACAACTTTGAGATCTTCGTTGCATTGTGAAATGCGAAAAAGTAGCTACATTTGACAATGCAAATTTTACGCTGAGATTTATCAGCGGACCCTCGTGATTATTCTGCCTCCTCATCTTGAATTTGGAAAAGTGAATTGCGGAAGCTGCCATCGAAATCGACATATTAACAGGAATTTCGTAATTTATAGTAAAGTCATCTTCGAATAAAAAATAAATCAAGGCATACTTACACATCTGTTTCGTCACCAAAACATAACAAAACTTCTGAATATGTCAGACTTATCCGATTTTTCGGACACTGATTCAGAGTCCAAGAAAGCTCAAGTAGCAGGCACAAGCAAATCAAAAGCCACTAAAAAGGTAGCAGCAAACAAAAAGGAAATCAAAGTAAAGCAAGAAGAAAAGGAGGAGGCGAAACCTTTAAATACGCCGCAGGACAGTGCTGCAACAAAACCCAGAAAACCTTCAGTGAAAACTCTTGAAGAAGTTGATGTCGTGGCTTCGGCTAAAGCATCGGGTGCATTGTCGCCACCGGACTTCCTCGTGTCGAACATAGTGCATGACAGCAAATGCTTTCTCCCTAGAAATGGGCATTGTACCGTTGAGTATAACGGATTAATATACATATTTGGAGGCGTAGGTGAAGATGGAGTGCCTACCACCGAATTAATCAAGTTTCATCCACCGACAAATACGTGAGTAAACGATTCTACGTACAAAGTTACATGTTATATTCGTTTCCAACTGAAAAAACTCTACATGCTTGCAAGTCGGAATAGTCTCGCAGCATTGGCAAATTTTTCATTATGTGTAGCTATTGTAAACTTTGTTTCGGCAGATTGCACTTATGAAGCATAAACTGTTGACTGTCTGTGTAGTCGGAAAATCCTCTGAAAAAAAGTACTTTTAGAATATACTTAAATGCCATACGCCGTCTTATTCACGTGCCATTCCTTCCTGTTTGGTTGCTTAGGCTCACTCTAATGAAAACAACAGGGGATGCGCCAGGAGCAAGGATAGGCGCGATTTTAAAAGCTCTAACAACGGCACCCGTAGCAGGATCACTTTGTCTGTTTGGAGGAGAGGATGAGCAAAGATACGAGAAAAATGACACATGGATTTTAAATTTGGAAAAAGGGTTATGGGAACTTCAGGATCTTGACAGTACTTCCAGCCCGTTACCCAGGCAAAATCATGCTGCAGCTGTGAGTGGAAAAACCGGAAAATTATACATTTTTGGCGGATTTTCTAAAGAAAATAAAGATTTAGTATATTCTGATGGCTGGGTATTCTCACAAGGTTGGTGTTAATTTATTTATCACGTATTGGTGTTAATTTATTTACCACATATTGCATGCAGCTACCGTTCCTACAACAAGCAGCTAATACTTCTCTGGGTATATATATGCTACTACCCAAATCAGTCATTTATGACACTTTCGTTCAGAACTAAATAACTCATAAAATTTCTTTCAATAAAACTTTATTATTTACTTTATTTACCATAAAATCTTGGCCGTATTGCAGACCGGCATTATCAGAAACAAATGTATACTCACTGTATTTAGATAAAAAATGGTCACAAATGAAGTTTGCAACTAATTTCTCTTCTCCTAGTGGTCGATGTGGTCATTCAATGATATGGCATTATGATCGAAAACTAAATAAAGAATTCCTATTTATCTTTGGTGGCGACACGACCGGTAGAGGTAACGGGTGTGACGAGTTGTGGAGATATACAATTGATTCAGGAGTGTGGCAGCAACTAGATAATTCTTTTGGAAATAAGCCTACCCCGAGATGGAAGTAAGTAGATACTTCCTGGCTAATTAATTGTAATTTCTTAAACTAAAAGCAAGTGGTAAATCAACATTGATCAACCGGAAATAGCAAATAATTTGTTTACATTATACAGTCTTTATCGCCCCTTAAATTCAAAAATATAAAATGCATCGGAGAAGATTTATATGCACTACCTTGCAATTTTTGTAAAAGAAGAAACTGTTTGATAATTATTACAAATGACGCGAATTTTGAGTTATTTCCATAAGGAAACAAGCATCTTTGTCATGCTTTTATGCTTAGAATCCTTCCAGTCTTGCCTATATTTCTAGGTAACAAAATTGTTTTTTGATTTTGTTCAGCCATGCAGCAACTGTTTTTGACAATAGATTATGGATTTGCGGAGGTATTTACAGTGGATGGTTTGGTCAATATGCGTACGCAGGTAACCTTTACAGCAAGAGCTTTATACTTACGCTAGATAAATGCAATATCTGATAAAAACAGAGCAACATTCAAAATCCCTGGTTTTAATTTTTCCTACAGATTTTTACGTTTATGATTTTGCCGCTAATTATTGGTTTAAGTTGGACCTGAGTGAGAAAGAACTTGGCTATCATTCAGATGTTGGTGATATCACTCTTCTGCCTGCTAACAGATCGCTGTATATTTTTGGTGGATGCGACAGTAGAGGTAAGAAAACTATATGTTTGAAAGGGAAAGTGAATACAGAATTACTTGTGTTTTTCCGGAGCACTGCATGATATGAAGATATAAGCAATGTTTCTATTCAGGATAATTTGCTATATTATGCTATTTGTAGGACGGCCTACGTCTGATATTTATCGATTTGCACCCGTTTGTACAACGGTATCAATTGTCTCAATGCGGCAACAGCTACTAGATACCTCTAAACATCTTGAAGAAACAAACACTGGATTTCAAAAATTCGAGAATAGACTGCTAGAATTGGAAAATACGGGTGTGCTTCTACAGAAAGAACTTAAAAGTATTCATGAAAGTGATCTTCAAACCCTGAATCAAATGAGAGAACAACTCAAAGTGAGTGAAAACTTGCAGAAGGAGATATCCACTTTGGATGAAGAACTTAGAAATGTAAATAGACAAAATGGGCAGAAATTTGAAAAAATAGCCGCAGATTATAGGGTTTTGATGCAGAAAATGAATCGTACTGAAGCTAAAACTGAAGGAGATAGAGAACTTAGGAAATAGGATAATACTTCATTCAGTTCACCTCATTTAATTGTAATTCTTTTATAGGAGCAGCAAAATTAACAGATTGTGGAGTGCACATAAATGCTCTTTTTTGCATGTATAATCCATGCAGGCAGTTTTTTTGTTTGTATTTAAATTTCATAATCAAATCTATTTTACTAAAGTAAGAAATCGGAGCATAGATAAATATATTAAAAATAATAACAATGCAAATCGCAATGAACCTGCAAGAGAAGCATGCATTTGGCCATCTTACCGGCAGTAAAACATCACATAAATTGCTTTAAACAATTTTGGGACAAAGTTACCGTCTAATAAAATTGAAAACTTTATGACCATTTTCACATATATTACTACCAAGAATTGAGTTGATCATTTTTTAAAGGGAGGACAGCTTTAATGACAATTCTGAATTTTGGGAATAAAATGGAATGCTTTCTTCATTTAGAAAATATTCCATGTGGATTATATTGCATTATGTGCTTTATTTTCTTCTAGTCTGACAACTTTTTGTCCTGTCCATAGCTCTCAAATTTGATACTCTACATAAATGAAACACTTTTTATTATGAATGTGAGGGTAAAATCAGTTACATTATAGCATTTATGTATTGCTATATGGTTTTAAGAATTGCCTTGATACATTGTGATTAGATACAAATTGAGTTAGCACTTCTACCTCAACTCCAAAAATACTTAGCTAGAGTAGCAACCGTTCTTGCATACATTGCTTATATGCATCTTCAAAATGAAAAAAGAGATACTTCCGGGTTTTGTTTTTCGATTATAATTTTGTAGAATCAATTTGCGCTGGGTAAACTCTAGTGAGCAGAGACTATGCTCTAAATACATAGGGATGTCAAATATTTTCAGGAAATTGATTCCCACACTATCTAAACAAAATTTTTGTTTTCCTATTGAATGTCGTAATTTTTGTTTAAATGAATATTTGGTTACACAAACATTGGCAAGTGCCCCACATTGTAAAAATTAAACATGCAAGACTATGCAAAAAAGACTAGCGCAGAAATAATGGAAATAGTTAATTAACCCCTGCTACAAATTTCAACTAATTAAAGAGTACTACAACGTAATGTGAATTAAGCGTAGAGCTACGATGCTATAACTTATTTACCGAGTAAGTTTTCAGTATCTTTCACCGCAGAATATTAAAGAATGCTAATTTATTTTTTAGCAGAGAATAGAAAATGTGTTTATTGCTTGCTGTCAACTATAGTTCTTAATTTGTTTGTCGTAAAAGTACAATAACTAATTTTTTCACACAATAGTGCAGCGCTTCACTTACGTTAGGAATTTCAATGAGAGGCATTATAGTGATCTTACTGAGGTTTACTTCTGATTTAGCATCATTCCAAAGAAATATATGTTATGATACAGGAAGGTAGCATTTACGAACACATTCACCCAAACTGCGTCTACCAAAACAAAATTCTCTATTGTCTACATTATATCTGTAAATTGAAAAGTGATCAATTTCTACCTTCTAGAAAGTATTATAAAGGGGAAGGAAGAAAATTCATCAACTCACAGTGTATTACCAATTTTGTACTATCTACAAGAATACATCAGCCATGAAATATTCTTCATGAGTTAAAAATAATTATAAAGCACATTTCCTACTCACCTGGATATATGTAAAAACCCGTCACCTAGGAATAGAGTAAACGGTAAGTTTTTGTATTGAAGTAAACTTAGGTACCTTAGTATAGTAAGCTTAATGATTATAACTTAATAGAAATCCCTAAACACCCTTGTTATTCAATAATTGGCGGAATCGAGTGATTCCTGAAGTCGCCTTTTATAGTTAGGCTATAACTGAAATTTGACAAGCGACAGCGTCGCGAAAAGACTTAGGGAAAAATCCCGAGAAAAACTTAATGCAAAACGAGAATGAATTTTAACAATAGTAAAATTCATACAAGAGAAAGAGAACGAAATGCATCGAACAAGAAGACTAAAACAACGACAAATTAACTTATTTTCGTCAATAAAAATAAGTGTAGAAGACGTACTTGAAAAGGGTAGAATGCGTCAACAACAGGAATGTAAGTCCTGGAAAGTCCTAATTTATCTGTAAGAGAGATAAAGTTCGCAACCTGGAAGAAAATATCTTAAACAATGTAAGAATATTCGAAAAAGGTTCATAAAGCAAAGAAAAACAACAACAACAAAGCACGAAAATTACAATAAATGTAACTGAACTTACTGGTCCAGTCCTAATGACTGTTGCCGTAAGTTCATTAACGTCACTAAGGGTGAAGGGGGTGTTTTATTCTTGTCCTATGAACTCTAAAGTAACCTGTAATAATTAAACATTACACACATAACACACCTTACCGATTACAATTAACAAAGCAATGTTAACGGTGTTACAATTCGTCCGTTAACTTGCCTGTTTTATTACATTCGACATGAATTATTTCAGCCATAAGTATTACCTTCGTAATCCTTATATAATTTCTTAATCGACGCAAGGTAACCCCACCTTATAATGCCAACTACAATCCTTTGGTGCCTCTAGTAATACTTCTAACGGTTTATCCGACTCTCCAATATCATTATAATTCCATCTATTTGCCCTGCAGTGGCGCCTAAACTTCCTTATAATTTTATTGTTGAGCTATTTAATCCATTTTCCGCTTACTCGAGACCTCAAATCCGCTTCTAGTTGCATGTCCGCCCTAATTCACTGTAATTTAGTTGCTTAGGGTCATTTAACGTAGGGAGTATTCTCCCCCGTCGTCAACTTAACTAATAACATTATTATGGCAATGGTGTGTTGCCATAATTTTTAAATGTATATGATATTCTCTCATTGTTATTAATTGTCTTTTGTGTATTTTAATGCGATAATAAGGTCGTGGAGTGCTGATCTCCACAATATATAAAGTCATATTAAGTCAGAGTTTAGTCAAAAAAGAAACCGAATCTGATATGAATATTTTGGTATGCCAAGAAGAAACTCGAAGAAAACTTATTTGTTGAAGAGTTTGCTATTTGCGCTGTTACATGGAATGTATACTAGAGAACTTGGTTTAGTATCTTGCAGCATCGATGCTACCAATTTTTGTCAAATTTTGTCACATTGCCTTAATAGGTTTTACGTCACCTCCTTTAGCTTTCCATTAGTTTGAGAAGAGAAGTATTTGCATAAGATAGCTAGGGATAACAAGAAGTAAAAATAAAAAAGCTTGCATTCGCAGCATGGGATATATCAGTCGTACCTTCACAATTCTATAAGACTATGGATATTCTTTTTCATCAAAAAATCCAATGAGGAGGCACAATATTCACAAAAAAGCATCTACAATCTCTTACTAATGTGGTATCTAGCATTGAAGATATATTCATAATAAGCAGTAAGAATGAGCTACTTATACCTTCGAAATTACTAAGCGAAGAAGCGAAAAGTAACCTACAATAGTCTTGAGTACTTCAAATTGAATGAATCACTTTGCTGACAAAAAAAGACTTCAAAACATGCATCAAGATGACTCAAAAGTGATACATCTAAATCTAGCAGGAAAACACTGTTATTGTGTGCGCATTTTACTGGGATCCCCATCTGAAACAAGAATTTTATTTCCCTATTCTCATTACTGATTGATGCCATTTCTCCATAATTGAAAAACATTATTTCTAAGTTTTGTGAGTCATAGATGCCTTGGAATATTAAGTTTATGAAAATTTATTCTCTTGATACCATTAAACGGGCTCAATATCTTTATTATTACTAGAAAGGATGGTAAGACATAGGGCCGTTGTAAAACCAGAAAGGCTTCAATGAATTTCATACCAAGGTCAGCATTTTTTCAGCTTATTTGAGCTAGTGTATGTCGAATCATCCATGAATTACTGCAATTGCTGGTTCGTAGATACTTGTTGGCGGAGTAAAGAAAGGATTCTCAACGAAATAGATATAATTGCACAGCAGGTAGATGAAAAATATTTCATGAGAAAATGTTGCAGACACGCTGAGTCGGTAGCATACTGCTAACAGTGACAATTTATAAAAAAAGTGACGCTAGCTTAGTGCTCTAAAAATAAATTCTTACTTTATGGGTTTGGTTTCATTATTGAATGAACACCTAATATAGATAATATTAGCTAAATAAGGAAATTAAAACACCGGATTGGTCTGAATGTTCTAATGGTATTTTATGGCGCTTATGTACTGCTAGAAATATTTCCATGATATTACAATAGCAAACAAAATTACATGCAATTCAATTGAAACAAAGTCCCAACCATCAAAAACAGTACACATATTCACTAATCACTAGTGCCAATAATAAAAACAGTTTTACAAAACAATATATCTTGAATGCACAGCAAAAATTACTATCGAAATATGCCAAAGAAGCTATGAAAGTTAGTTGTCATTACGAATTACTTCGAAAGAGATTACAAACAATTAATATTTTGATAGTACAATAAAATAGCAATAACCCTTGCATGACAAACTTATTTTCAGCATTATTTTTCGAGGAACTAAAACAGTCAATACGGTGGTAGCATAAAAATGCCGTAAAATATGTTTCTCTAATATATTACTTCTAGAGATTAATCATGATCGAAAAATAAAAAGTTGTACCAACAGAAAAACTGTAATCAAACTCCAGTGCATGCGCTGCGCAAACCACAATCCTTTGAGTGTATCATATAGAAAGAGGCACATAATTAAACAACCAAATAGTATTGTTAAATAAATTGAAAAAATACTAGAGAGAAAGCACGCAGTGCTTATTCAGCAGTACTCCTATGCACTTCACAAATTTTTCTCTATGCACAATATAGGGACACTTGACACACATTGTTCTCAACGGTAAGTATGAGCTATATTTAAAAAACACTATAGTATGCAACGATTAAAACAGGATGATACACAGCTTTTCTACTAGCTACTCTTGCGTAGCTTAAGCAATTTGAATTGCATCCTCATTTTTTGCATCTAGCAATTGAACCGTTTGCAATAACCCACTAGATCTGCAATTACACAAAATGCAAGAAAAAAACATTTTATAAAAATAAAAATTCCAATTGTGCAGAAAATTGGGTCTGTTTAACATTTAAAGGCAATCAAAATTTGCAAAAAAATTAAACAGAGCAAAGATGCAACCAAGTAATGGAATCTTGTACAATAATCAAACGTCGGATTTACGGAGACAGAATGTTTACTTTGATCATCATAAGTCAGTGAGCAGACAGGATACCAAAAATATTCCTCACACTGCAATTATATACTCATACAATTTATGTATCATTTACAAAGACAAAACATACGATTCGCGAATAATTTTGTCAGATACACGATTGGTTAATGCGGTTTCAGTGATATTGATCTAAGACAAACACAAAATGTATCTATTAAATTGACCATGGTAAAGAGGCTAAAATAGAAATGAATGTAGGTGTACTTATATTTTAAAGTACGTACTTTGATATTACATTAAACACGGCTTAATCGAGTATTACAATTGCATTCAAGAGTAAGCATAAAAGTTTCCAAAAAGAAATGGAAAGACTGCGTAACTTGAGCATTCCTGGAAAGGTATACAGTAAATCTTATTTCTTAAGATAAAAACACTCTATTCCTCAATCATCTCGGAGTTCAGTATAGAAACTTTTCTGTTTTCCCTTGTTATTCGCTTTGAAAATATAGCAGCACCATTTACCAAATGGCATAAAAAAGCAAAATAATAAATAAAGCAAACTTTCTCTTCTGCACTCACTGTACTAAGTCATATATATTCATTGTATCTTTCCAGCTAAAAGGGGGCAGAAAAAAATTTAACAAACTGGACACAGTGAGGGGCACGAATATATCATCTTACTCTACTGAGTAATATGCAAAGGTTTTTACAAGCAAACAAACAGGGTGAGTATCCTTACTTCAATAACTTGTGCTCCATTTTTCATAGCTATACGAGGAAGGTTGGAAGCAGGGGAAACAGAGGCACTCGTACCCACAACAAGAAGAAGATCGCACTTCTGTACTTCCTTTGCAGCTCTCGTACAGACGCAGCGAGGTACGCGTTCACCAAATAATACAGCTGTGGGTTTCATTGGGTAGCCACACAAACACTGAAGTAATCGTACACAATTGCAGTCAGCCATTCAAGCAGCATCGTAAACAAGAAATGCGTCGGTAACACTAATGTAATGATACCATGATAAAATGGCATCATATTTAAAAAATAATAAGCCAAAAGTATGCAGCAGGAACATATTAAGCATTGAGACGTAGCACAGGTACCATTCGTTGGCACAAGAAAAGATTAAAAGTTAGAAAAAATAGATTCAGAATTACCATAGGCGGGAGAGATGCAGTAAAGTGTGGATCTCGCAGTAATTCTTTCGATAGGTCCATAGTTTTGCCACAACTTGTACATTTTGCCTGATTATCATAACGTGGCAATCCCCTTATTGCACGCTCAGTAGCAATGAATGAAATTGTAGAGGCAACAAAGAAAACTGTTTTACGCATATAAGTAGTGCATTCTATTGGACATTACTATATGAAGTCAGCCAAAAATCGTTACTATACAGTATGGAGTACCTCTAGCAAGAGACTTCAACACTACAAGGTATCTTTTTGTAACAATATTCCAAAAATAAAATGCAAACATCAAAAATGGCTTACAGAAATGTTGCGTGCTCAAAGAAGTCGAAAAAAAGGTAACATTTGCAGAAGTTTAAACGTGAAGAGTCGATTTACCTTCATGAGATTTCCATGATATTCAACAACACATTTTGAGCCTGCTTCTTGATGTAAATTGTCAACATTCTAGCAGAAAGTAAAAACAGTGCAATTTGTTTTTCGAAATTATATGCATTTCCTTAGTCTTTTCATAAAGAGTGCACCAAAATTTTTGTACAAATGGCTCTTAAGAGCCACCCAAATAAATCATGTCAAGATTGCATCTTCAGGGAGAGGTACTATATTACATAATGATTCTATTGAGATGAATAAATCTACATGAAGTTCTAAGTTAGGCAGTGTTTCCTAATGAAATCATTTCATTTGATAAAATAGACACGATATCGATATAAATTGAAAAAAAATACAATTTTCCCTATCACATAAAATGCGTACTTGTGTGATGATTGATTTTAAAACACCTAATCTCTCCAATGCTGCCATCGCATAATGACTATCATTTGGAAGGGGATCCATTTCCTGTTTATTGTGAGGTACAGTTTACAAAAAAAGGTCATTTATTGAAATTGATAATATCTCTTAAGAGATAAAATATTTTCTACAGGTCAAATGTCAACTTTCATGCAAAAAAGTGTATCTGTTGATAAAAACAAGAAATCGATAAAGTGCGCAAAAAATTCTTGCTGAAATGATTGCACAAGATACTTTATATTAGGTCTTTGACAAACAAGAAAAGTAAATATTACGATTCAGTGAATTCGAGCCAGAAAATTAAGTATATTGAAAACGCAAGCATTTGATGGGATATTACTATGATTATTTTTTTTTGAAAATTGCGATCAAAGATAACGTAAATTTTCTTTTCAAGATGCGATAATCCTGCAATAAGCCTTGTTAGCACACAGTGTAACCATACCTGCATAACATCTACCAGCAATTCCCATATTTTTTCTGGGTTACGCCAAAATCCCCATATTGTGGCGTAGGTAACAGGATCATACCTTTTCGTAAACAAAATGCAGCACTTTCTCAAAGGCTAAAAAATGGTGATTATAAAATCAAAAGGAAGAAGTTTTATATCTTGTTTCAGATGCTAACCAGAACAGAAAATATAAACGTACCAAAAAAAGATATTTAAAAAAGTGTCAACCACGATACTATGATGAATTAAGAGAAAATTTTTATTAAAATAAATTTAAGCATTACGCGTTGACAAAATTATACTCACTTTTTACATTTGTACATAGTAGGTACATATAAATTAACATAATAAATAATATTCATGCTTTTAGAATAAAAGCAGCGGGGATTACATAATTTAAGAAAAAAAAAATCTTGCTATTCTTTACGGTACTTAGAGTAAAAACTATAAATTTAAAGACTACTGTTAAGATCTTGGAAATTTTAGGCTAACTGTACACTGACATATAACTGTGAAAGTGAAGGAATATATCAGTAGAACGCTAGTGAATCAATTAAATCGAATGAATATACCGTTCCCATATGCCATCAGAAGGATTTCTAAAAGTGGGTATGCCACTCTCTGCTGAGATTCCTGCACCAGTCAAAGCTATTGCATAGCTGAAAAGAGTAATGCGCATATACACAGGTAGCCCTTATTACAATTAAGAGCGTTTATCCAGCAAATGAGTTGAATTATTCCTTCGTATGAAATACAGACAGCACAAACTCTCTCACTACAGTAAATACAAAATCTAAGAAAGTTAGCGGCATTACACATCAAATCAGTGCAAAAAAACCATACTTTGCTTTGGCAAGTTCACTTGCTAAATCTTTGAATGTTATTGTCTGGGTCTGCTTTGGAGCGGAAGAAATTAACGCCCCCATGCTGTTGTGATTGAAAAAGTAATTGTTACAACGTATAACGCCACAAGTCAGCAATTAATCCATTAATAGAAGCAAAAACGAATGCTCGAATCACTGCCTCAACTTTCATTTGCTTCAGTGAGCATTGGAATGATACACCATCAGCTGATATGAATAT
Organism: Cardiosporidium cionae; assembly: GCA_015476325.1. NCBI lineage: Eukaryota > Apicomplexa > Aconoidasida > Nephromycida > Cardiosporidium > Cardiosporidium cionae. The sequence continues at coordinate 38,266 of JADAQX010000295.1, forward strand.
TATGCCATTTGGAAATCTCTAGTTATCATTGGTAGTTAAACAAGCGAAATGCCGCTAACAATGAAGTTGACAGGTTGCGCAACCATGTAAAATCACGATCGAAACAATTAGAGAATGAGTGGCCTATGTCTTATCCATAATATAGCAATCCTTTAGTTTGCTATCTGTCTTGTGATTTAAAAGTTATCTCAATATTAATAGAAGAATTTACAACCATATACTTGCCTTGGGAATATTTCTTATCTTGAGAAAAGTAATATAGAAGTATTTAGCCTCTCGCCGGTACCACATAAGTACTAAGTATATGATTAGCAAAGATGCTTCCAGAATACTAAATTAATCCATCCATCAATTAGAGTGCGGCTTTACTGCTTCTTGTTTCCCAGTGGCGTAATTTAGCTTCCACTGGATTATTTCCCTGTATTTAGCCTCTTCACGTATACCTCTGAAAAGGAGTAAAAAGAGAAAGAGGTGGAGGATTACCACAAGCAGAACGAGATAATCCACAATAAAAGGCTGATGGACAAAGAGCCTAAACATTCTTCCAAGTTGGATGAATGTGGTGCCAAGAAAATTTTATGGCTGCACATCCACGACAAAATAGCAAACAACACCACACGGCTACCGTTATTGGAAATTTCTCTCCGTTGAAAGTGATCCACTGACTGCACCGAATTTACTTTGGCTTAAGGGCAAGACAATCACTGGAAGAATAGCTATGAAATTGAGCGGAGAGTCTTACAATATCCCATTGGAACGATTTGAGGTAGTACGCTATCGTAGTTTTTCTAGGGCAAATGCGAAGAACACGATACGAAGAGAACTTTTATCAGAGCGCAAACCGCTTATCTAGTTTATCGAGAGAAAAATGAATTATATTATGGCTGGGTGGTAAATGAAACGATTTTAACTGTGAAAGGTTATTCCGACAGCTGTGTTGTATGTCTGTCCTCTTTATTGAGGAAATTCAACCTGACAAAAGGTAGCAAAGCTATGTTCTGCTTGAGCAAATAGATTTTTGTTCTTTCAAACACACTATGGACTGTTGATAAAGTTTTGATAAATGCGGTACATGCACAATAAAAGACAGGGAGATGCGCTCAATAACATTTACTAGTGCTTGTATTGAACTATCAAAATGCTATATTTATATTTGAATCGAGAAAGGATGGAAGAGCTCGTCACACACAAAAAGGAATGAGCATCTTCGTTTACCATGCAACGTTTAGCTTTGTTCGACAATTGTTGCTAATTCGTTGCACTTATATTCCACTCATTATTCTCTTCATCTATTTCGCGAGTTTAGTGGCTGGATTGCTGCGTTGGTGTGAAAAAGAAAAGGCAGGCTTCTTTACAATTAGTGAAAAAGAAAAGGCAGGCTTCTTTACAATTAGTGAAAAAGAAAAGGCAGGCTTCTTTACAATTAGTAAAAAATGCAGGGGAACAGATGCAACTTAAATGTTGCGCTTACTTTGCAAATTATGTATTCTTTTCGCCTTTTTTCTCTTTAGCCGCTAAAGTACAATATGTAGGGACTTCCTAGTTTGCAGCAAACAACGAACGATTGGTTATTGATCACATCACGTTTGTGACAATGCAAGTTTAGAAGTGGTGAAGTATTCTAATTTTCTTTGCATAAAAAGATCCAGAATAAATTTTGACAGAGAAACACATTCGGTTATTCGTTTGCACGCACGAGAAAAACGATTCAAAACAGCGGCTCAGAAATGTTTTGACGAAGAAAATGTAGCAGCTTAGAAATTCTATGCAAAAAGTAGAGAACGAAACAAAAATAGGCCCACCACAGCAAAAAGTCTTACGTTTACAAATCTTTCATGCTGAGTGTGCTTCTGGAGATAATTCAATATGAAAGTAAGTGAAAAATTAAGCGCACTTAATGCCTTTTCAATGATATAATACATTCAGCAAAGCTTTGATACGGTGCTTTTTTTCACTGTCCATCTTTCTATAACATTTGGTTGCACCCCCGCTGAGCAAATTTGTCTCAATCCCATGTTACCGAAAGTGCCCGAAGAACTCAATTTCACCCGACCCTTCACAACTAATTGCCTCTTCTGCACAATGCTACTTTCTGCAAAAAGCTTTTCTTTTTTGGCACTTTTTCAACTGCATCGTCGTATGAAATTAATTATAAATGTTTTGCATACATATTTTCCCTCATTTTAATCATTTGCTGCTTGAATGAAGGGTCTCGCTGGACTAATCTTTGCTATCACTTGTCCTGCCATTGCGTCGAAAGAAGCATTACCAGTTTCGTTTCTCATTTTTTATTAAATGCTTTCAAGTATATCATGGGATCTTTCCTTGTTTAACTGTAATACTTTGCTTTATACTGTGATTGAAATTACGAGGATTTTAGGTATTATAAGAAACCATTGATGTCACTCAAATGGGTTCTGTCCTACTACGACGCAGTCCCTCTCTTATAAAGAGCTTTTCCAATCAGTCAGCGAGAATCGCTGGCTCTTCTTTCGAAACTAAGCTTTCCTCTTATCATGTAGTTACCCCTACTTTTTTCACTACAGTAAATATTCATCGATCCGGCTCAATCGTTTCTTCTTTTTCTACCATGGAAGTGCCTAAAACTGCTCGTGTTGAATCAGATTCTCTTGGGCAAGTGGAAGTACCTTCCTGTAAGTACTGGGGAGCGCAAACGCAGCGTTCACTTGAAAATTTTCGTATCAGCGATGGTGAAACTCTTCCGGTGCCTCTTTTAAATGCTCTTGCTCTACTAAAGAAGGCGGCTTGTGCAGTAAATATGGCCAATGGGAAATTGAATTCTTCCATTGGGAACCCAATAATCACGGCAGCAGAGGAAGTGCTAAGTGGTAAACTTAAAGATAACTTTCCTCTTGTCGTTTGGTGAGATTATTTTAATAATGGATTTTGCTTGTGCTTATTTTCAATATAGTTGGGCTGAATGTGCTTTCAAGTTTTTTAGTTGTGATAGTTTTTTCCCTTGATTTCACCATTTTGCATTCTTGTTATTTGTCTGTTTAGTTTTCTTGAGAACTGCATGGCTGCAAAACAATCGTGCTAATTTTGGTTAAGAATAGTGTATGTTCTTCTCATACTTTTTGGAGCTAAGATACATGTATTCTCCATTGTTGTTTATTCAAGTTTACGGAAATCTTTTTACTCTTAGGCAAACTGGTAGTGGGACGCAGTCAAACATGAATATGAATGAGGTTTTGAGTAATCGTGCCATTGAGATACTGGGAGGCGAACTTGGTAGCAAAGTTCCTGTTCATCCAAATGACCACTGCAACCTTGGCCAATCATCAAATGATGTTTTTCCTACAGCAATGCACATTGCAACTGTTTTAGAAGTGAGCTCAGATACGAATGAATAGTTATGTTGTCGTAAGTTGATATGAAACATTTATTGAAAATTCATTTTGATATTGTCTGTTTCTAGTTTACAGGCTGAATTTTATTGAGTCAATTCAATTGAAAAGAAAAATAGTCTGAAGTGATTTCAAGAGTATTGTAGGAGTATTGACTTTAATTTGTACTACAGATTCATAATCGACTATTTCCCTCACTTGAGCAATTGGAAAAAACTTTTCTTACCAAGAAAGCAGAATTCGATGGCATTGTTAAAATTGGTCGCACTCATTTGCAAGACGCTACTCCTCTTACTGTAGGACAAGAGTTTTCTTCTTTTGCATTTCAGGCACGTTTATGCAACGAAAGATATTATTTTGAATTGTTTTATTTGATATGGCTGATATGTTTTCTTGAGTAGCTCAAAGACTAGAGTTGTATTTTTGATTCTCTCGCTATTGATTGGCATGCTTGTTTTAATAGAATATGCCTATTGATACAGATTCAGCAGGGATATCAGCGAATGAAAGTTGCATTACCAGGCGTGCTTGAATTAGCTCAGGGAGGAACTGCTGTAGGAACTGGCCTAAATTCTTATCCTGCATTTGCAGATGATTTTGCGGTTAGCGGATAATTTTCTTGACGTATGAAGAACACTATACTATCTGTCACACAAGCAGAAGTATGCTGTGATATTCCTGATTTTGATTGCTGTGGAATTTTGTCGAGATTGTAAACTGATCAGTTTCTTATGGTGCTTAAATCATTTTTATGCTTAATAAATGTGTAGAAGCTATAATCCCATAAAATTTTCGATTGTTTTCTTTATTCCTCTGTTAGATGGAAGTGTCACGATTGACGAAATTACCATTTGTCACCGCACCCAACAAATTTGAAGCACTCGCAACGAATGATGCCATGGTACATATATCAGGAACATTAAACACTCTTGCAATTTCTCTTATGAAAATTGCTAATGATATACGGTCGGTGCTGGAAATTGTGCGAAGTAGCAGCGCTGCAATTCTTTTCTAACCCTTGGTTGAAATTTCTATTTCCCATAGCTTATAACTTAAAGTAGCCTTTTTTATTTCGGTAAAGAGCCGCTATAATGCCACCTGTGTGAGCTCTTGAAAATCATGTCTTAAATTCATGATTTGATATATAGATTACTTTCAAGTTCTGTGAATGTCCTTGTAATTGCTCGGCAGATTACTAGGCAGTGGCCCCCGCTCTGGTTTGGGAGAACTTGTATTGCCTGCAAATGAACCTGGTTCCTCTATTATGCCTGGGAAGGTAAACCCAACGCAATGTGAGGCGCTGACAATGGTTTGTGCTGAGGTAAGGAAGATGTTACGACATTTGAATTTGTTTATACCTATATGGATGGAAGCTATTTTTTCAACAGAGAATGCTTAAACTTGAGCTTATTTATTAAGATTACGTATCCTCATTGCTTTTGCGAAAAGTAAATAATTTGAGTTATAGTTGAAATAGAAATTGAGGGTTATTAGGCTACTTTATTTTGTCTGTGGATATTTGAAATCGCTAATTCGTAGAAACAATGCGATCAAATAGCTTTCACTCAATTACAAGTATTGAAAAGAGAATATAACAATTATGCGAGCCTAAAGATTATTTCTACTGTGACGTGGAAATTTTGTTGTGTTGTAGCTGCGAACTAAATGGCTAAATCATTTCTATATTGTTAAGTTGAATTGAGGAATTTTTATTTCATTTTGAGGTGGTGCGTCACGGAAAAATGCTAGCTACAGGCATTTAATATTACTGCTTTACCAGGTAATGGGGAACCATGTAGCTGTTTCGGTGGCCGGCTCTCACGGACACTTGCAGTTAAATGTTTTCAAGCCTGTAACCGCATTTAACGTTTTGAGGTCAGAATTACTACACTTATTTCAACCTTACTTTGAATCCTTTTTATACATTTTTTTGCGTGTTATTTTTTGAAATTTATCGATTTATTATATTTACTTGCACAATTTGTCAGGTCAATTCGCCTATTATCTGATGCCTGCGTAAGCTTCGAGAAAAATTGCATATCCAATATTGAAGTGAATGTTAAGCGGATCAATGAGCATGTGCAGAATTCTCTAATGCTGGTCACAGCGTTGAATCCCCATATAGGGTACGACAAATGCTCCAAAATAGCGCTTAACGCTCATAGAAAAGATTTAACCCTAAGGGAATCTGCGGTGGAGCTAGGATTTGTTACCATGGAAGAGTTTGATGCATGGGTCCGACCTGAAGAAATGACTTATTGCCGTGAATAAAACTAGTATCACAATAATGAGATTATCTCTGCAAATAAAAATTAGCACGATTTGGGCAGAGAGCGCCATTATGTTTGCAATCCGATCGATACAGAGGTGAATTTTTTGCTTTTTCGTAACTTGAAGCTAATGGGTAATTGCTACATTGATGCTCTCAAGACCGACATGATTATGACAGCATTTTTCTGTGATTATACTCTTGGTGCAATATTGTTTAAGAATCCCTAATTTAAATGATTGTTGTAAGTTCATAAACAGTTTTTTTATATTTTTTAGAAGATATAATTGATCTCTTGTTCACCAGCTTTTGTTAGTTGAAATAGTTGCTAGGGTGGGCATGTTTCTATTTTTCCTCGTGAATTACACTATGGATCTTAGTGGAACATAACTCGCCTTAGTGTGAAAATTTAAAACAAAATGTCATTTGGCAACAGGAAGCACCTTTTTTAAACCATAATCTTGTTCAGCTACCCTATCTTTTTGGACTTAAATGATGCATCAGATATAGTAGTCATTCGATTGCGCTACTGCGAGTATTAGTGAAGATTAGAGAATTTTGAATAATAAGTGCAGTATTTATTTGTACATATTACCGAATTTTTTGAAGAAGCCGATCAAGTTATTGATGTGTTAATTTGGTTTTTATAAAAAATGAAACATATACCATTAAAACAGGCTTAGCTTATTTCTTAGTATGCGCATATACATTTTGTATTACACTTATACTTTCTTGCCTAACTATTACCCATTACGGAAAAATATTATCACCCACATTTTGGTTTTCTTCTGTTTCCCATTTTGTCGGTAGTGATTTAAAAAAGGTTGCGAGCGCTGACTTAGATCTTAAATTTGTTGCTGCACAGAGTAATAAATAGCTGTTGGACGCATTAGCAGTTGTCTTAGAAAAATTTCATTTAGTTACTTTAGATGGTAAGGATAGATGAAAAATACTTTTATTGCTTTTTGAGCATGTAATTTTACCACTATTGTTTATTAAAGCTGGGGGGAGAGATGCAATTGGTTTACTCCCTGGCAATAGAGTATTAAGAATTTGTAGAAGCTGCTTGGCTTGCCAGGTCAAAAATGCATTACGCTGCTGGCAATTTTGTAAACTTGTTGCAATCTTAGAGGATGCCAGGTTTTTCTCTGATGTAGAATTTTTGCCTGCGGTGCTTCCTAAAGTAAGATGGATGCATTGAAATTAACATCCAATAGATAAAATAGGCATATCCAAGTATATAAATTGATAATTACGAGTCGTCTTAACTATTCTTTTGCAGCGTGACAAACTTATTTCTCATTTTCTATCTCTTATCATTCATAATTAAAGAAACTTCCGTTTCGAGCTCAGACCTTTCTGTGTGCAAACTCCCTTTATACACATTAACTCATCGAGACACTCGGCAGTGGTTTCACATTGTTTGCCTATCACAATGCCACACAACTTTTTGGCGCTGCATTTTGTGGCTTCAGAGTAAGAGCCACAACAATCATGATCCGTAGAACAAACAGAACCAGCAGAGAGGCAAACTGAAAAAGCGAAAGAAAAGGTGATATTATATGCTAATCGTTAAATTTAGTTGTTTACATAAGATTTGCGTATAAGATGATGGGTTTGGTTGATTACAAAAAATCTGTGTCCATTCAGCATTTGTATTCTCTGAAGTAACAATCTCAATTACACCATATGCTCACATACTTTTATCCTAAAAGAGCAGTTTCACTAGGAATTAGGCTTTTCAAGTTCTTTTTAATCGAATCAGTTAGTACGTACGGCAGCCAAAATTGAAATATTCAGTGATACACGGTATCGGTACGCTTACATTGTTTTAAAAATGAAATATCTTTAAAATGCAACTATAAGTTACGTATACGGCATTCAGGGAATATTGTTCTGTAATTTCTGATTTTTGATCCCCTATTTAATTTATTTACACTCCTTTTAGATGTGCAGTATGTTTTTCTAAATAATATTACAAACCTGAAGCGGTACCGTCACTTTGCGCGCAAATTTGACACAGTGTACCAGACTGACACCTCGAGCATGTAGTTACGCAGGTTCCTTGTTTAGGAGGAGAGAGGTTTGGATCATGGCAAACTTTTCCTGTTGGACATATTTCACATAACCACTGAGGTAAGATGGATTGTCCAATCACATTAGTCTTGCTCCAGAGCGAGCCAAAAATTAGCAGGAACAACCACAATGAAATATTCATAATCTATAAATCACCAAATGAATACACTGAGCAAATTACCAACAATAATAATTTTTCTCGACTATTTTGGAAGCCAGACACGATAGAAGATGTAACGGTAAAAATTGTACAGAAAATATGAATAATTCACAAGTAGGCTTTAAATTTTTAAGATGGCATGTCTAATACAAGCATGCGCCAGGGAGAAAACGTACAAATCGATCGAAACATTTCTAGATGCACCGAGTACTACGCTCGAAATCTAAGTTAGTTTACCGCGCGAAATAGAAACTACTGGGGTTTCCCTGTTACAGCTTAAAAATTATAAGTTTTTAGAAACAAACTATGAAGTGAATAACAAGACAATACACGCAAAGACATTGGCTTCGTTGCACTATTATGCGTGGTTTTGAATTGCAAACTACAGCGAGGCTATGGTAAGTAAAGTGGCAACGTTGATTTGGGTGCATGCCCCCACAAACGAAGCATATGCTGTATGCGCTATTTTTTCTAAAGTAAAAAATAATTTTTGTGGAAAGTCAATGGTGAAATGTACTATTTTAAGTATAAATTTAGTTATGTTCGCGATAGCGTAGACATTTGGCGTGTTTTGGGTGCATCAAAAAACTTAATAAATTTGCTTTTTCCTAGTCATATCGTGGGCAGTAGTTATTCCCATCTTCATTCTATGCAGGTATAGTTTTCATTCTTCATTGTCCTCTCCATCTTGCAATCTTTCCAATCGAAAACGACAAATAATCAAAGTTGAATATTTAAAGCGAAATAAATTTTACTAGTGTAGAAAGTCTCTCCAATTCGTTTTCTTTTCGTTTTAGCACCAGAATCTGGGGTACCTAAACAAGCAGGTGACAATTCGGATTCAGAAGTTAGTCTCCGCAAATGGTCATCTGTGGACTCTGTGGACGGCGTTGAAGCTTCTTCAAGCAATTTCAATGGCTTAACACACGGTTCCTTTTTCTTTTCCTGAAAATTGCATAGAGGTACATAGCCGTTAATAATAGAATGAAATCTACGCTCGTACTATGTAAATAGGGGCCCAACATGTTCCTAATATTTCGGGTTCCTTTTTTTTTGCGCGTTCTTTAGGTTTAGGTGATGCAGTTGGCTGATTTGTATTGACATGACGAATGCGAGCAGACCTGTAAAGTTGGGTCGTGACAAAAGCGCAAGGAAATTCTATTTTTCCACCATTTAACATTGCAAACAAACCTTCGTATGACCACATGCGTTAAGACAGTCAGAGCACGTGACATAGAATCAGAAGTTATTGGCATATCTCTATTTGCTGCTTCGGTGAAAAGTCTTATCGCCACAGCTTTTAATAGTTTTGGGTCAAGTTTCAAGCTCTGTTGGAATTATGAAAAAGAATGTTGAAAACGATATGGAGGTATGTGTAGTTAGTTGTCCAGTTTGCTTAGCCAGAGGTGTACCTGGCATACAACGTGAAGCTGCTGTTGTCCCCCCTCATGCTGCACGTGGCAGAATGTAGCAAGAATCCAGTACATCAAGGGAAAGCAAGTTAAAGTCTCAAGAGGAAGAAATTCCAGAAATAAGAACGCTTCAATGTAATCTCTCAATCTACACAAACCAAACATTAATAGTTAAATACTGTTTGATAATGAATGGTTCTAATTGAAAATTACTGTGGGCTCCAAATTTCTTGTAATTTCTGCATTTCTTGACACAGTTGATTGAATTGAGGAGCGTATTCAGGTGCTTTGCTAACTGGAAAAATTGATTAAGGATACCGCTTAAGTAAATATAATAAACAGCTCATACCTAAATAGTTAATTAAACCACAGCTGCACTGATCTACAGATGCCTGAGAATTAATATGATGGCACTGTATAAAATGATGCTTTCTAACTTTTCACTGTACACCTTTTTCGAATTTTAAAAATAAAAATTAGTTTTTACATACTTTTGTTTGCTGTTGCCTGCAAAATTCAATGAGTGCTTCATCGCCTTCCCCATAATAATCTCGCTTGGTATTTCTGCAAAAATGAGCATAAGCAGCGGCGTGGTTCATAGTATAGAAATGTTTATTTGAACCTACCGTAAAAGTTGCAGAGTTACATCAGTTACAGCCGAGTGGTTTTTTTTTCTCGAAATATGTGATTTATCCATTTGAACGGGAGTAGACGCTTCTATTGCGGTGCATGCTCTGATATCAAGGTATCTTTCAGCTGAACTTCCTTCCTTCCGCTTAGCATTTCTCATGTCCAGAACAGTTTTGGACTGTTCAACTAATAGAGAATTTTCTTCATTAATGACAGGAAATGAAATATTAGATTTCGCGTGGAGAGCTGCTTTAATGTGCGAATTTTTTTCCATGAACATAGGGTCCACTTCTGTATCTTTTCCTTGAATCATACTGCAGCTTGTCGCGCTCTCAGAACTTGTAAGTGTAGTCATTTCGAAACTTTTAGAGGTTACTGAGTGCTTTATCTCTCTTTTAAGAGTATCGTTCCGACTATTAAAATGCGTCTGCTACAAAGTTAATGATAGCGATACTCTCAGCAATTTTAAATATATTCATTTTGCACCTTTTCAAGCCCTAGAATTTCATTAGGTATTTTTTCCTGGACATTATCGTTTTTGCATACGTCTAATTCATTGCCTCGCAGACTTAGTTCAATGCATTGAGTAGAGCTAATTGTTTGCTTTGGATGATGAAACTGCTTTGCATCGCATGATATGACAGCTGAAACCTCGTTAAGTGCCTGTTGCTGTTTAACATATAATGTAACTTTTGTTTATAACACGTCGTAACTACAGCACTCATTAATGGTACTGACAGTCAAATCCCGAGCATTTTCGCGTCTATTCTCTAGGGAGTTGCGCGTATATAGCGTATCACTAACTTCTTTGCCAGCTGCTAATTTGTATCTTTTATGTCTTTGAGTGAGATTTTCCGAATTTGAAAGGACGTTGCGAGAAGCAGCTCTCCTACGACGAAATGGACTGCTTGTCGATAAATAGCTCCTGCAACTATTGTTATCAGTGGATAAAGATGAACTGGAATGCGTTGGTTGCTCTTCAATGTTAGCCCAATTGTAAAATAAGCAACCACCAAGACCGCAGACGGTGCAAAGAGCAAGCATTGCTTGAACAGAAAAGAGAAAAGCAAGTCCCAATTCCGACCACATTTTAGCTATTACAATATTGGCAGTAGTATCTTAAGGCTAATAGAAATAACGTAGGAAAACGCTTGTCACTGTTTCTGACAATTCCTGCTAAGATTTATACCAAGTATAAAAGTGTACATACAGTAGATTTGACGGATAATGCGAGGAATGCTTACAGGTTATCGAGTAGCTATTCTTTACCTTCAAGCAAATCAAACAAGTACATTATTTTGTATTCGCGCGCAGAAATATTCTCAGATTGCTGTCAATTTAAACTGCAAATGTTTGAGAAATATCGGCGAAATTATTCTCCTCGAGTAGAAAATTTTACAAGTTGCCCTGTCTGGTGCTGTATTAAAAATGCACTCAAATTTTCGTTTTCTTTGTATGAATGGAGTATCAGTTTGTTTACAGGTTTAATAGTATCACGGGTGGCGTAATTTAGCGCACTTATACAGCTGCCTGACAATCGCGTATATTCCTAACCAAGGTCTAAGTGCTCAAATGGTGGCAAAAGTAATTGCATTTTCATCTCATGCAAGCTACACGCAATCTTTACAAATATTGCAAAAAAAATATTTTGGCTCAAAACGCGATTATTAATGCGCCAAAGTAGCTTTCTTCAAACTTTAGGTAACCTATGCTTTATGCTAAATATTGCTCAATGCAATGCAAATTAGCCACCTCTTAACCTTTTAAGTTTCGAGGGTTAGAGATACACTTGAAAGTGCCACGAAACCATTTGCTTCTTGTACACGATGGCTACGTTATTCTAGATTCTTTGCATTAACTTGCTGGGTACCTTGAATCAAATTAAAATTTACGTATTTCAATGGGAAAAATTCAACGAATTTATTAACCTTCCTTGTTTAGTCAAATCATTCGTTTCAGAAATATTTCTCTCTGGTATAAAAATGTGTAAAAAAGATTCATAAGTTGCAGCACTCGATGAAAAACATGGCGTAGAGAATCAAGTTGAATCAACAGCTGTACAACAGAAAGCATTTTTTGGAAATAGCAAATCAAACTGAAATTTATATGGGCACAGAAATAGAAATAAACAAAATTTCAAAACATTTCATGGAATAATACATTCTTTTTCCCGTGAGCTGGCAGACTTATTGCCATACGAAACATGCAAAAAAATGAATATAATCAATACGGTTGAACTTTATCGCAAGTATCCAATGCATACAGTTCTGTCTCAGTCTTAATTTTACACTGAGGAGCGATTATTTTATTAAAGCGAAGTTGTACTTTTCAAAATAATAAATCGACAGAGATGACAACAGGCAACAAAATTTCTGCCGCAGGTCAACACTATACAGCAAGGACTAACCATTGGGTACAACCCTCTCTGCATAGAGTATATTACCATCTTATGCTACATAACAACAAAAATAGCAGAAAGTTGCTCACTATCAGCTACTTGTCATATATCGATGAACGCAGTATATGAAAAACTATTAAAGTTGATTAATTCAATATACTCCTTATCAGTTTCATAACTGGAGCAATACAACCATTATTTAAAATGGAAAAAATGTGGCGGCGCCAAATCTAACAGTTATTATATCAAATAGAATTGCTAATATGAAATCAAGTGTTACAATAAGCTCAAATTTATTGACTTAGCAGCACACAGTCAAGGTTGATTTAAAGACGCTAGGCCAAAGTTTCAGTTTCAGCCAAAATGATACACAATTTTTCTAGGCATAGTTTGATCAAAACAAACCAATAGTAATATTTTCGTCTAAGATTTGATGCTTTGCATGTAGTATTCTGCTTCTACTTCTTGAATAGTATTGCATCAGTTCCTGCAAATATATTTTAGTAATTTTATTGTCGAAATAAAAAATATTAAATAAAGTGGTGCAAAATAATAATTTTTTAAATAAAAAAAATCAATTCGCCTGCTAACAGGCCAATTTTACAAGAGTACCTTAATATCTGTTATTAGGGGAAAGAAAGAAGAGCTACACGTGTAGACACGTAAAGGAATCATAGATTTACAAAATCCATTGCAACTACAACTCACATGGAGTAATATATCAGCAGATAGTCGAGCATGAGATACAGGGAAATGATGAACCAAGCCAGGGAGAACACGTAAAACAACATTGGGATATCGATCTGCCAAAGCCCTTAACAGATTTAAAATTACATGCAAAAACGATAACAGAACTGCGCCATATAAATTTTATGATATCTAATTTCCCTTAAAGCCATTTTCGACATAATGGAAAAGAAGCTTAGATAAAGCAAACGTGCGGGCAATGAAAGAAAACAAAAGATATGAAAAGCATAAACTTACTGTCCTTGGCGAAATGGTACAACTCCGTCTTTATTTCCATGGGCTACGTACACACGTACTTGGTTATATCGTAGAATATCCAAGCATTGCTCAACTCTATCATAAACTGAAGGTTACAAATACATAGCAGGTTTTCCTCAAGAATAATAATTCCTCACTTTTTTTCAAAAAAGGACAGCAAGTACTATTACATATTCATAAACAAGGCTCAAGCATATGTCTAAGGAAATAAGAATATACGAAGAGATATAACAGCAAAAAAAGTAATATAAAATTGACCCAAAAGTAAAAATCACGATACCGAATAGACGGACATATTATGTCTAAACAGCGTACTGATAGTGTTAACGGTCCCCAGAGTTGCATCAGGATCAATAGCAAAAAAATCCCACACTGATAACTCCGGCATTTCAGAACCAGGTATGATTTTGCTGGCAACTGGTGCCAGCCATGGCCGAAAGAAGTTCAAAAGGCGAATCATAAAATGGCCTAGCTCAGGATTAGATACAGTCTACCAATGAAATGTGCATGAAAAAATTCCTAAAGCAGGCCTCCTTTAGTAAACGTTCACCTAGGCTAAATCAAAAATCAAATATTATATAAAAGAGCCATTGAGATACTGATGGGATGAGCATACGTAAATCCAACAATAAATTCGTTTGTCGAGCAACGCCTTTCTCCTTAAAAAATAGCTCAAGTAGCTAAAAGAGCTAATAAAAGCATTTCTCGTTGCAAATGCTCTCTTTATATCATATAAATCAAAACAAAACATCAAACCATTCGTTTCAAAATGCTTCTATTGTTTCCAGCAACAAGAGAAATATAGCATCTCACCTAAAATAGAATGAAAAAACTGTTTAATAAAAACTTACTACACTATTCCAGCTATACTACAAGGTATTCGCGCCACCACGTTGTCTTTTCTACATTTTGATACAGTTCAGATCCTTCGTAAATAGGTGTTGCAAATATTTCAACGACTGATGGCAGTTCACTTACATGGCTAACTGGAAATGGAATACTTGTTAAAATCTGATAAGCCTGACGCTCCGATTCAAAATAAGATGGAGAAAAAAGAGTCATAGTTTTTACTGCTCCCGGATTTCGAGCTCCAATATTTAAGCAAATAATCGCCCCAAATGAATGACCAACAAGGTGATAAGTCAACAATCCAAATTTCAGCACAACATCACGAAGAATCAGGCTGACCTGCAAATTTAGAACACTTTAAAAAAAGGATAAAAAAAACAGAGCAAATCGTATCCGCATAGTATTTTTTGATTAAAAACAAATTAACTACCATATAAAAGCTAGACTAATTATTGCACAAAATAAAGTTTTAAATTTCCGCAGAAGCCCTAAATTTTTTTCTTATATTGTATTAACATGGTATTGTCATTTCCTAACTAAAACACGAATTTTTTATATCGAAATTCAGAAACTCAAAATCACAAAAATTTAACCTGCTCGTTCCTTGAATAATTATCTTTCGATTTGATGTGATTTGATTTTCCATAACCAAGTAGGTCAGGGCAATAAAAAGTGAATCTTGACATATTTTCCACTTTGATGTATCTTAGCAGCCCATCCGCCCAGAAAGTACTTGACATACACATTCCGTGAACTAGTATTACAGCTTCAATACCATTGCCTATATTGAATAGCATAGCAGGATAAGTGAATATGAAACCATATTTTAGAGACGAATTTTTTCTATTTTTTCTCAGGAAGATAGGCGCATCAATGCTGTTCCAAATTATCGTACAGCACAAAAGGAAATTAGAAAACTTGAAAAGACTTAACTACCACTCATTTTAATTGCGACATAGCAATAAAGAAAATTACGGTAAGTTTTTCTCAACGTTACTGCCAATCTAAATAACAATTCGAGTTTTCTAAATCAATCAAATGTTACTAAAAATATAATACTAATTAAACGATGTATAAACGAAGGGAGAAACATAAAAATAGAGACAACCAAAACCACTGTAAGCAACCGGCAAGAATTTACCTAATGAAAATGCTATCACCCTAAAGCTACAGCCACAACATTGCTCAGTTAGCTGATTAAAATATTCAAGGGCATGTATTATAACATTTTTGATTATCTACATCAAGAAATTCTCTCAAATACTCGCAGGGGGCCTGCTTAAGCATTTTTTACAACGTACCAAACTTGCGCACAAAAAGTTCTTGACCAGAATCCGAAGCTATACTTTTTCGAGTGGTTGACTTTTCCAGGACTTGGTCACAAGCTTCATCAATTGCCTTCTCAATTGACAATAAGTTAGATTTATTTACAGCCCGCGTGCTAATGCAATGCGATACTGTTTGTACCAGTGGCAAATGATGAACCAATGAGCTGAGAAAACTAGCACTACGAGGTTTATAACTTTCATTGTGACAATTGGCTACTGACGTGTATTTATTTACATGCTGTTTGTCGAGATGTATCAACGCTCCATCAGGGCAATTTTTTTTGGTTGATGTATCCGCGCATTCCAGAGGAAAACTTTTGTCTACATACGTACATGGAGGAATGTGATTGTCACATGCATGTGGAGTTAAAACAATCTGCTGTGAGGGGCATACTGGAACAAAACTAGCATCGCTGTTCAGTAATAATGGCGATGAACGGTTGAAAAGGGGTTTCCTGCGAATTGGCGGATGTACCGCAAAGACTACACTCAAAATTTTTGATAGTGCATCAACAGGGAAGTCTGCGCATTGTTTCTGCCGAAAGATATATGGGGTTAGGAATGGAGTGTAGTAGTGGAGATATGCGGGTTTTTCTTCTTGTGGAGAACATTGAGTATGAGAAGGCAAGGTTAGAAATTTCTTTGGGAGAGCGGGCTGTTTTTCAGATGATCCTACCGAGAGGTCAACAAATGAGTTGATTCCAGAATATATCTCCATTAAATAAATAGATTACATAAGCGTGAAAGTGCTAATCAAAACTCAGCGATTTGGGGTATGCGGAGGGTAAAGTTTTTTTACTACTATTGTTTATCGTGAACAAAATGCAAGAGCGGGAGGCATGTTTCTAGGACTAAAGACATCAAGATGCACTTTTGCTGTGTGAGTTCTCATTCAGTCAAACGATGCCAGAAAGGTTGCCCAACCTTAGAACAAAACCATTATAGACACGAAAATCACAGCCTACAACCCGTGTTTATTTCCCTGTACAACGAATGACAACGGTAACCGTTGATAAAGGCATGCTGAAGTGAAGCCAGCCAGCATACTTTCATAAAGGGGTGGAGTGGAATATTTGTAAAGTATTTGTTACATACTCCTATTAAAGAAATCGGAGACAGATATATTAATGAAAGTGCTAAACTAGCCATTCGACTTGAACAGTAGTTTTGTCAAAACTTTAATTCTATCCTTTTGCAAGTGGACCAAAGCTGAAAGAATTCATAGCAATGGAGAGTAGCGTACATGGTGAGATGGCAACAGCGTGTCGAAGTAGTTGCATTATACAAAGCATTATCCACCAATACCACTCGCACTTAAAACACGCTGCGTGACATAACGTACATTGATTGTTCTTCATAGCCCAACCCGACTTTCCAGCTAATTATAATTATGTGGTATGAACACAATTATTCCACGCTTCTTCTCTTGTATAAACCTATCCTGATAAATGTACTAGCATTCTTGATTATAATTTTGCACCTTATAACTGGTATCTAGGTTAGTGTTTCTCGTGCGAAAGTTAGTCAAACTTGTAGGCTCTTAGTGCGCACAATTTTTTAATGAATTAAAAGTAACTGTGGATTCGAAAGAAGAAGAGAGAAATAACTAACAAAGACTGAAAAATTGTCTTTTGTAAAGAACCCACTCCCACAATTTCCATACAAACCAATGACAACAGTTACGTCTAGATTACTCCCCTTACATGAAAGTGTAAGGGAGTATGTAAACGAGCTATTGCTCATTTGGCCGATCGAATAAGATCCCGGCCGAAATAGAAGTAGAGTATAGAATGTTGTAGATGAAATAGGCAATAGTTACTTAGTTTTGGTAATGCAATATCCTAAATTAGTCGAGATGAGGAGAAGGACTACTTTTATTGTGAAATCCTAGTTACGCTCTCTAAACAGTGAACTCTTATAACCTCCCCCCCTTCACTTGCGGAATTGGACTGTAGAATGAAG
>JADAQX010001212.1:0-11231 GCA_015476325.1 Cardiosporidium cionae
GCAGCTTTGTTGTGTAATACGCATTTTCTCTTTGGCTTTGAAATAGATGGATAAAATCTGAAGTTGACTTGGATGAGGAAATAAAAAAAATAAAGCAAATTGCCACCTTGCCCGAATTATATGGAGAATTTATAAATTTAGGAGGAATGCAGATGCTTTTAGGATTACTGAATCACATTAACACAGGTGGATTTAGGTTTAAAGCAATCGTTTGTATACATTGCATTGAAAGTGATGCAGGCTTGAATACTTTGTTTTACAGATATTGCTGTTGAGGTTATCGATGCTCTGAGTGAAATTACTGATCCGGATACTGTAGCAGAAGTGGAGAACCCTGATGGTTTCTTCACCGCCTTGGTATTTGACACAGAAAATTGCATGTTTCTACAGTTGCTGCCTGAGCATGGCTGTAGTTTTGCATACAAGGTGCTTTGTCTTGTTGCATTATTTTTAGCTTGAATCGCAGCTTCCTGAGCTTATTGTCGATACAATTGTCCGAATCAATGAAGGTTTGTGTATTCATTTTGATACTTGAGGCGCTTTTTAAATTTCAGCTCATGAACAAGTTTCTACTGTAACAGTATCTATGGTATACATTTGCTTAGGTTTAAGATATCATAATTTGTGTGTGTGTGTTTTTTTTTTTTTTTTTTTATTAATTTCTTCTATGTTGCAGATGATAGCACTGAAGACTTCCAAGCAGTCTCTTCTGCGTTACAAGTTGTGGAAAATATAATCGATCTTAAGCCTGAACTATGTGATCGTTTTTTCAAGGTTCCTAAATTTGTTCCTTGGTTGCTAAAACGTATTCGACACAGTACTGTCATGGATTATAATCGTGTGTATGCTTCTGAAATTCTAAGTATTATTCTCCAAAATTCAGCTGAAAGTCGTGAAGTAATTGGACAAAAGGGAGGTATTGATGGCATTGATAAGTTGCTTCGTAGCATAGCGGCTTATCGAAAGAAAGATCCAGAAAGTAGTGAAGAGGTAAGAAAGTAGATGCAATTTGGTATCATGTAGACTTTACCTTTTTGATTAATGTGGTTTATATTTTATGCTTTCTCATTTTTTCAGGAAGAATTTTTGCAGAATTTATTTGATTGCCTTTGTAATCTTATGCTTGTGTAAGTGTATTTTTGAAAACAATTTTTTCAGCGTATATTAGCAATTAAGAACATGTTTTTAAAGTAGGGAAATCTTCTATTTTTGATTTATAGGAGCAGTCATCAAGTTGCTTTTGGAAAAGCTCAGGGATTGGAATTAATGATTCGTATGATGAGAGAAAGAAAATTTTCTTGTGGACTCGCCGTGAGACTTACCAATTTCGCTCTAAATAATTGCCCTCGCAATTGCGAGCTATTCGTTGAAAAGTAATTTTGAACAAAGTTAATCTACTTTTAGTTTTTCTTAAAATTTCAATAATTTATGAATCTTTACAATGTTTTGATAATTTTTATTGTGTTTTTCTTTATAATTATCTTAGACTTGGGTTAAAATCAATTTTTTCTATGTTCATGCGGAAAGGTGTATCACTAAAGAAAGGATCTACAGCCGAAAAACAATTAGAAGGTGTGTAGTTATCATTTGCATGTATGTTTCTTTAAGAAGTAAATTTTTAAGAATATTTAGCTATGACTGCTTCTAATTTGTTTTTTATACAGAACACTTATCTGCAATCATCCAATCCCTTTGTAAATGCTGTTCTGGAAATTCGATGGGTGTGTATGTGGGGAATTTTTGCGGATATCAAATTGTAGTATTCTTGATTACGCATAAATTTCAACTTTTTAAATATTTGTAAACTTTGTATGATACAGCTCGTGTCATGAACAAATTTATGGAAATGAAATGCGAGAAACTGGAAAGAGTTTTGGAACTACATGATAAGTATAAGCAACAAATTGAAAATGTGGAGAGTTACTCTTTGCAACGAAGAGAAACACTAAATGAAGAGGTACTTAATTGTTCTATTTGAGACCCTGTTCATGTAAAACGTTGTAGAATAACTATGGACTAAAGTTTTTTGTTATAGCTCGATATTGATGAAGAGGAGCAGCTTTACTTGGATCGATGTGAAAGTGGACTTTTTGTATTGCAACAAGCTGATATTATTCTTATACGACTTGCAAGCATGGGAAATGCTACGGTATGCAAAGTGCATTTTATGGCCTAGTTTCTAATGCCCTGAAAAATTTATGATATTTTTGTATCCTTTCTAAAGGTTTCCAATAGAATATATACTTTACTCCAAAATCGAGGTATTGATAAGGAAGAGATTCAGAAGACAGTTTTAGGTGTGTTACTAGGAAAATAGAGTTCACTAAGCTTATGTTTTCTTTATCAAATAATCATGCTTATAACAAAACTTTTGAAGTTAGGTAGGTAATATTAACTTGTTTCTTATAATTTTGATTTGATAGTGTGTTGCGTGGAAATTTTAATTGCTTAGAGTACTGCAAGAACCTGGATTCTTCAGCAAAGGAAGAGAGTGATATATTGCAGCAATATTTGAATCATTTTATAAAAGAAGCCGATTCTATAAAGGAAGAGCTTGAGCAAGAAGCATAAGGCATCACATTGGATGGAACCTCGAAAGTTCGACTTGTTGTATAGACAACAAAACTGCATTTTTATTGTTACTGTTCAATATGCATACCTCTATTTATTATCAAAATTAGATTTATCTCAGATGTATGAATACAAATAGCGAGTAATCGTACTTCCCAACTGCCTACATTGCTTAGGTCTTTCAATGGTGTATTCCACTTTAAGTGGAAAAATTTCTTTGAATTTGTTTTTATGACATCAAGACTTCAATGAGAGGCGGGTTTTGTATTTCTGTAAGTTTTTTTCGATTTGCATTACATTGTTGACTGCCACATTTTAACTAACTGCAAATGCAATCGCACTTGGCTTTGATTGCTACTTGGTTTGATTGATCGGTTGTACAGCGATAAAAAATGATTTTTGCACTGTTTCTACTGGATGGAAGATCACTGCTTTCTATTTTCTGTAGTTTCTTTGTTGCATGATCCTTTTCGCTGTCGGGAAAAGCTATATTGTTAGCTTGTTCAATAGTCTCAACAGATTTTATTTTGGAAGATTTTACTTTTAATTTGAAGAATTTAGTGCACTTCTGCAAAGTATTGCAACTTCTTGGTATTGCGAATGTAAAATAAAACTTTTACCTTAAAACGTAGAGTAAAACTAGTTAAATTACAAACATTCCTTTGCGAAGTAACTGCCTTGGGTTTACTCAATTGATTGGGTGTAGATAGTGTTTTTAGCATGTTACTGAACTATCCTAAACTGGTAACATGCTGCATTCAGCCCATGCTAGTAATTCATACTGATGAAATTAATACAGTTACACCTTACCCCTTTACTAGAAAAAAACGGTTTTTTATTATGTGAATTGGCTTGATGCAGCAATATAAACTATACATATCCCTCATGCGCAAAATTTCTTTTCTAAATAGAAGAAACAGTACATTTTGCAATAGCAAGTGTTCCAGTAAGATAAGAAAATTATTGCCAAGCCCTTCAGCACATTGCACAACTTCAATAACACACAATACTTAGGGCTTATGCTTTAAAGATTTTTCTACTAAAAAAGAAGGAAACCGTTTACATTACTACGTATTGGCTAATTAAATCAAGCCTTGGTATCGATTCTTTGTTCTGTCAGGCAAACACAATGAGATACTTATACATTTCAAAGCGATTGGATGTGGAGATTTGTAAAAACACATTTCACAACCTCAAAGAAAAAGAGTTTGTAATTGTGAAAAAGCAATTAAAACCGCAGCAAAACTGGGTTTCACTAGAAACTTTTTTCAATAATTGTGGTAAGTATCATTTTTTCAAACTGCTCTGTAATTCTTACATTATTCAATTCATCTCTAAGCTACTACTACATTCTTAATCATAAAACTTTTCTTGTATCGCTGATCCGCGAAATGTTTAGCGTTACTACATTATAATTTACTGAGTACTGCCAAGCTTAAAGATTGGTAACATTCGTTCGTCTTCTTCTATTCCAATATGCAGCATTGTTTCCGCGTAGTTCATGAAAGGAGCATGTCATAAACTAAATTTTGCTTTCAATTGCTTCGAGAAAAAAACACTACAGTTATTTGACAATGCCACAAGTTTGCATTATTTTTAACGAAAACTAGCTACATAGCGTATGTTTCTAAAAAATAATATCTTCATAATCTCACTTGATGAAGCATTCAAAAGCGGTTTTTCAATTTTAAAAAAGTTCTCCTATTACTTAGTTTATGATGTAAACAGCACAAAACGTGATACGGAACATGAAGCTGAAGGTTTTTATTCCTGACAATGTACCCATGCTATTCGTGACAACTTCTTTTTTTTAAACACAGGAAAAACAGATTCATTCGGGGTTACTTCGTCGACAATTACTGTTACATAGATTTTGAAGGAAATCTCTTTTCAATGCAAAGCTGTAACGAATTTGCTCCAGAGCATTCTAGAATCTCCTCGTTTCAATGTTCATGAATTTCAACAGAACCAGACAATACAACTATTACAAAAGGTATAATGGAAACACCCACGATAGTGTTGAAAGCGGTTGTGATCGATTTTGTGAATTTGTTAGCTAGTAACTTCTAATTTCAGTAGAGCAGCAGTGTAGAGATACTAGAACTAATCCTACCCTGATATTTACATTGTAAAAATTAATTGCTTTACTTTAGATTGTACAACAATGAAGTTGAATAAGATGACAAATTTAAGATCAATAATACATGTGATAAGCTGAACAAATTGAACTGTCCCACCGTTTTCCATCAACCATAAACCTTTAACTGTTTCTCAACTACAATTAGGATATTGTTTATCAATTTGATTGTCTTCACCGAGCCGTTTTCCGTCAACTACGTTGTAATCCTTTGTTTCATATTTGATAGCTTAGAAACTAAAAAAATCACAGCCATGACCGCAAGTTTATCTTAACAAAAACTATATGAGCTAGAGGTTCCATGTAATCGACAGCATCAAGAAAATAAGGCACAATCGTGACATTTTATTGCGAGTTGGAAACGTCAACATAAAAAACAAAACGATTTTTTCAGATACCCTGCTAAAAAACATATCTGATGAAATAAATAAACCTAACGTAGCGGAACAATCAAAGACATTATTGGAAAAAAATATTTACCTTATCAACCCGAGGAGTGAAAGGTTAACGGTTTAGCATCCACAACCCCACAAAGATTCATTAGTTGTTTGAGGAGTTGATGGATCCAAAAGAATATCCACCACTAAAAAAACATTGATTGTGTATACAGATAACTCCCATTCAATTACAAAAAGAATGCTGGCTGTCTAATTTCTTACTCTCTGAGTCTCCAGAAGCAGGAGTGTCAATTCCAGGAAGAGCTGAAGCCTGAATATGTATTATAACGTTATCGTAAATAAGTTAATAAATGTAAAAAATGGTTAAAAAAACAACACAAAACTATACTCACCAATTCACGAAACAATGTTTTAACGTTGTAACCTGCTTTTGCGCTGGTTTCAATGAATATAGCTCCACTCTGCACAAATATTTGATTAACATGACATTACTAAAAATAAAAATGTTGAAGCATTACTTTTATTAAAATACCTCCTTTGCCTTTTCTTCTCCATCCTGCGTTGAAACTATCCTGAAAAATATCGTTCCACAAATCAAAGATAAATTATAAGACTATATATTCTATTCATATCCATTACAAAATTTTTAAAATATCACACATACCGTTTGTCATTGAGATCACTCTTGTTGCCAACCAGCGCTATAATTACATTATTTCCTCTTTCTGTTCAAAATTAAGAATACAATCCAATTTATACTCATTTCCACTTTTTACAACATTTTCGCTTTTTAAAAGCGTTTCTATATAACATTGCTAACGAAAATAAGTACCTGATCTGACATCATCTATCCATTTCTTCGTATTTAAAAACGAAGCGCGATCTGAGAAAAGAAACACGCATGATGAAATGTTCTTATACTCTATTTTTGACATCACAGTCCAAATAAACATATCTTCTACTAGCACTAACTTGTAATATCATAAACAACTACTGCCGCTGATGAATCTCGTATATAGCTGAAAATAAAAGTCCACTAGTCTACATGAGTCTAATATGCTTTAAAAAATACTCTTTTTAAAAAAATTAAATACTCCAAAATCACAAATTTAAGGCCATCTCATTCTAACCTAGGGATTAAACTTCGAAATCGTTCTTGGCCAGCTGTATCCCATAATTGCAACCTAACAGTTCTATCCTCGAGGTACAAACTTTTACTTAAGAAATCGATTCCAATGGTGGCCTTAACGTACAAGAAAAACGTATGTCTTACTAGGATAAAACTCTTTTCCAAATAGAGTCAAAACTAGCTATCGTAGGTTACCTGATAAGTATTATCAAATGCATCATACATGAATCTCGTTATAATAGAGGTCTTCCCAACTGCTTGCTAATAAATAAAACATATACACTTATTCAGATTCAAACATTTCCATATGTGTTTCTATCCAAAAATATTGTAATTACTCACTTCTCCTAAAAATACAAACTTGTACTTTGATAATCCGGCACCTGCAAATAACGCAAGAATGCACACTATCAGAATATACAAGATGCCGTTTTAAAAGAAGAACAAGATCAATTTACAAACATCAGTTTGCGTTTCTTAATGATTTTTGTAACTACAAAGGCTTCTCACCACCAGAGCGTGTTCCTGCAACAACACCACATAAATACATTCACTAGTTAAACAAAATACAAATTTCCATCAAATCCAATGTAATATGTACACTAATTATCACTTGAAAGAAGAACAACAAGCTATATATCATAGCGTAAAAACATTACAACGGATAAGAAAGAACAAATATTCCAACAGAAACAAACTCATTCAATAACAACTATCCAATACCGTTGTTTGCTTCCATTTCGATGCTATCTTTAACAAACTTCAATACGTTTGAGCCGTGATCTCAAGAGAGTTGTAGACTGCAAAACCAGCAACAAAAACTTTAATTCTTACATTAAAATGATCAATTCAATTAACACAGAACATCTACATCACAAAGGTAGGTCCTCAGGTTCACTGGTATCACAACAATTTCTTAAGAACAATCAACTAATCGTTACACAAAAAAAAATTGTTCTAAAAAGTTGGAACCTAGGTTTCACTTACGTGCGCTTCAATCGCTCGCTCTTCTTCAACAATTGGATGAGAAAAAGGGTTATCCAAACACGTCTTGAAAAATATTAGAATCTTTATTGTCTGTGAGAAAGATGCTGCTTTAAAAATGTAAAAAGTAGTTGTGCATCAGGGAGAAGGATGAAACCGAAAAAACTTCGCCGCAAGCAAATAAATCGTGCACGTATTACTCTACACTTCAGAAGAACAGATTCAATGTTACTTGAAAGATGAACACGTACGTAGTAAATGCACCGGTTGCTTCAGGTGATTTACTTCAACGCATCGCTTCGCCCGTTGCACCTTTATTAAAAACTAAAGTACTTACCGCAAGGTTTATTGAGTACCAGTATTTTGGAATTCGAAGCTGCAGCACAAGATGAATTGGCAATCAGGAAATTACAACATGATGCAGCAGAATTGACTTTGCAGTTGCTGCAATTTTTTTAGATCCTGAACAGTTTAGCACTCTTGTTGAACTCATTTATATACATAGGAATAATTATTCTATACACAATGTCTTGCAACAACGATATTTTTCTATCCATTTTGCATAGTTTCTCTACTGGACCTGGTAGATCGGAGTAAGTTATCAATGAATTTGCCTGTGAAAAGGTTTTAACTTAGCTTTAAATCATTTTACAATATTTACATAAAATAATCTTTTCCTATTAGCACTAGCTAACTATCTCAAGTGGTGCAAACGAAATTTAATGTAGACAATCAGTTTAAAACTGTAATGCTCATGTATCGATAAAAAAAATGACCGTGTATATAATTGACAGTTTTCACACAACGTGGCACAACTTTTATGAATGGACAGGCTATACTTTAGCCTACTGTAATAATATTGAGCATCAATGAGTGGATATTACATACATTAGGTGATGTACCCGGGCAATTTAAGGCACAAATAACATATTGAGGAAAGCATTAAGGCACGCATGCATTGCGATGTCATTCACGGATAGCAAATGTCAACAGAAGTTTACATCAACGGACTATTATGAAGAAACAATTTAGTTACTGGAACAGAGACTTTTATTATGCTTAAATTTAATTTTCTTTGAATTTCTATTTTATTTATCGAATTAGATTTTTTCTACGCTAAATTATTTTTTTTTATTTGTGAATAAACCTTTTCCGTTGCAAGTTTTGCTTTTACTTTTTATTTTTCGTTTTCGTTGTGTGAAACGACCAGTTTCTTTTGTTAGTGATTTGCGGTTGGCTTTCACGAATAAAGAGCATTAGTGGAGTTCATTGCAAATTTAATAACTATTTCACTTCCTCTTAAACTACTTTGAGCGTTAGCTATTGATTAATTAACTTATTTGAGGTTTGCTAGTTTTAAGTTTGCTTTCGAGCAATTGGGTTTCTGGATTAGCATTAACTTCCGGGTATATCATTTTGGGGGCTGCTCCAGGAGGGAGTGACATCACAATGCATGCATGCCTTAATGCTTTCCCTGATACGCTATTTGTGTCTAAATTGTCCGGTTACATCACTAGGATTATTCATACAGACACGGAGAGACCATACCCAGATTAAAAAACTCGGAGTTTTCTTTTATTATCGTATGAAATATGTAAAGTTATATGACTATATTTATAAATTACTTTTCCATTGACATAAGGGGGAACTAGCTGTTGTCAATGTTGGGTATGCAAACATAGCATTGATGTTAATACTCTCTTAGTCAATTTCTCAAAACAAAATTACTGATAGAACTAGTTTAGTAAGCTACAAAATAACACTTCAGAATAATGTTTAAGCTACAATACGAAACTAGTGAAAGATTTCTTGAAAGCCTATAGCACTCAGACTTGTCCATCAAGGTTTGAGTATTGCAAGTTTTCAAGTGATTTCTTCCTAGTTTCCTATTCTAGCTTTGTTTCATTCTACACATTATGAATTCTACTCTATCATTGAAAGCCTAATCCAATCCAGAAATGAAGAAAGTATGAGTAGATGTAGTGACAATTATAGTAAAACATAATTACATGAGTCAGTCCAAGAATAGAATCCATAGCTTTAGAACAAAGAATTTGGGGTTTTATTATGCAGCTGCACTGTTATTTCCTATGGTTAACTTTTCATTTAATTTTTCAGCTATTTGTCATTTATTTACTATTTGACAAATAAACTTTTATAGTGATGAATGCATCAACCAAGTTTTGTTTTTAGTATTTAAGTCGTTGGATCAAATATAAGTGAGGTTTACTTAAAACCATACTCAAAAGTTACATACTTATTTGTTTACCTACAAATCTGCTTACAAAAGGATAGAATGGCATGAACATTTGATGGTATAAAGCTTAAGCGAAGTAACTTAGTATTTTTTCTAATCTTTCACAACATCAAAATAACAGTAAATATAAGTAGGCATAAACAACTCTCAAACTATTTAAGATATTCGTTACTCATTTTTGTTCTCATGAGAACTTTTGATGCAACTTATAAAGCTTCAGAATTTCAAGGAATTTTAACTAATCGGCAAAATTCCACGACAGTTTTCTTTGGCATTTCGATCTTATTAGAAAACTTATCAAAACTAACTTTACCAAATTACCTAATCAAAGCGGGTAACCTCGTCAAGTTCATTTCAGTTTTGTAAAATTGTGCTATAGTGTTAAATCATTTTCAAGTAGAAACGCTCAAATACCACATCTAGTGGAAAACAGAGGGTAACGGTGTAAATTAGGCTAAAATACAATTTAAGTAGTATTCTTTTTTTACCTTAATTAAAAGAAATGGCTGAAATAAGGAATTTTAATCATTTACTACAGAAATTACCTAAGCTGCAGAAAAAAATATGTGCTATAGTAACTAATCTCTTCTCGTGACAAAATGAAATCAGTTCTAACCAAAAAATACTCTTGTCAAGTACGAAACCCACAGCTTTCATATGCATTTGTAAATTAAAAATAGGCCAATGTAAGAAGTTTTTTTAACAAAAACCACCTATTTCAAGCGATTTAATTTATGCAAATAGCGATATTCTCCCAACCAGCTTGTCGCTTGAATTTTTAAGTGCATAGAAATTCATATCGCCGCATTTCCTTAAGGTAAGTTGCCAAAGGGGGCGACATTAAACTTTGAATCCATGCAGTCAAAAATCATCATCCTACCATTCGCCTTAACTGCTGCGAAAAGTGGGTGACTATCGTTAATTATTAGAGAAAACATATTCAATGCCAAATGCTTACAAATCGCATTGTGCTGGCCTTTTAATGAGGAATCAACTTCATTGTGTTTATTCTGATTGACATGTTGAGTCTTGCATGAGGTAATAATTATTTATTCTGCTCCTTTGCATTGTGCGTTGCCGCTTCTATCACTGCGGTATAACAGAGCTAGAACCTGTAATGTACTCATGCTCTGCTGTTTAGTACCTTTTCAATGGCTGACCAGGACAGATTTCCTGCTTCTAAAGGGGGAGGAAGTAACAAACGTACTGCTGCACAAGCTGGAGTAGATAGGGAGACGCCTGACACGATCGACCATGATCATATTCAGAAACTCTTGGATGAGGCCGATGATGTGAGTTGAAAGTCCATATAGTATTCAGCAAAGTGCTCTTACGTGCTGATGTAGTAGCGAACCCATGTTTCTAATATACACTAGAAGTTTGCGGAGATGCGTTACCTTAATACTAAATTTTGGCTGCTCTGAATTTTTGATAAAAATACAAGCGAGCTAGCTCATGAGGGAGTTTTCTTTGGTGTGTTGCTTCGTTGAAAATGAAAGAGTTTCTACAAGCCATTCCATCACGTATAATTTTACTACTGTTTGCACATTTTCAAGGTAATTATTGACACTATCAGCGCAAACAACATCCGCCGAGTTCTAGCACAATTAGATAAACGTATAAAAAAGAATCAGCAAGATCGCATTAAGTTTTCTGATGAACCGGAAAAGTAAGTATCAGCTGGCAGAGTAGAAAATTTAATAAGAGTGACGAGGCAGCTTTGTTGTGTAATACGCATTTTCTCTTTTGCTTTGA
>JADAQX010000296.1:0-55566 GCA_015476325.1 Cardiosporidium cionae
TGGGAGGAGAGGAGAGGAGGAGAGAGAAGGCGGAGGTGGCGGAGGTGGGAGGAGGTGAGAGGAGGAGAGAGAAGGTGGAGGTGGGGGGAGAGGAGAGGAGGAGAGAGAAGGCGAGATAATTCCTAAAGAAGTGAGAGAAGAGGGAGGGAGAACAAAGGAAGAAGAAGTAACAACCTGTGTCGTTGAAATCAAGTTTAATTGTCGTGTCCGCTGAAGAAAACGAGAAAATCTCTGAGAAATGGGGAGAAGGGTGGAGGAAGGTGTTTTCATGGCCATCTCTGCCCTTCTTTTCTTTCCCATGGAGAGAGAAGCATCTTCTGGAGACGAAAGAAGAGATAGAGATGCCAGCAGTTTCCGACGAAGAGCTGTATGTACACGTCGAATAGGAGTGTTCGATAGTAGAGCAACAGAAGGAGGAATGAGAGGAGGGAGGTGTTCCTGCGTTTGGACGCATCGATGAAGGCTACGATAGAGTTTCAAGCACATGGAATAACGAAAAGAAGGTTCTGTATGAATATATTTCCATGGAAGTGTGTGCAAGAGACGATGTAGGAGAGTTTCCTCTTTTGTTGCTTCTGTAGCCTCATGAGAAGAAGGAGAAGCAAAGGGTGCAGGAAAACGAATTTTTGAGAGGGGGAGAGTAGAGGAGGAGAACTGTTTTGCCTCCAAACCTCCCAAGAGCATAAAGAGAGTTTTTAAATACCCTGCTACGTGCTGTGAGGGTGGAGAGGCAACACTAGGTGGATGAATAAACTCTGGAAAGCGTAGATTGCAAAGAAATTGATGACGATATACTTCAAGGGGTAGCTGGCCAGCCAGAGGGGAAGCAAACGTTGAACGAGAGGCAGAAAAAAGAAGTAATAATCGTAGAGTCCATTCATTGAAGGCATATTTGAAAATCTGTGGTGGCCGAATGACTTTCCTATGCAAAAGATACTATTCCCAATAAAGAAATAAAATTCGAGAGAGTGGGATAGAAAAAATATAGGGAAGGAGAGAGGAGAGAGAGAGAGAGAGAGGGGAAGGGGGGAGGAGAGAGAGTAGGGAGGAGAGAGAGAGTAGGGAGGAGAGAGAGAGTAGGGAGGAGAGAGAGAAAGAGAGAGAGAGAGAAAAATAGAGAGAGAGAAAAATAGAGAGAGAGAAAAATAGAGAGAGAGAAAAATAGAGAGATAGAAAAATAGAGAGAGAGAAAAATAGAGAGAGAGAAATAGAGAGAGAGAGAAAAATAGAGAGATAGAAAAATAGAGAGAAAAATAGAGAGAAAGAAAAATAGAGAGAAAAATAGAGAGATAGGAAAGATGTTGAGAAAACCAAAAAAGAACTCAAAGTAAGAATGTCAAAAATAAATAATCTTCTCTATGAATCCTTTTCAATTCTTTTTATTGCATTTTTTGAAAGTAAAAAAATAAAAACGTACAAATCTGATGAAGAAACAAATCCAAAAAAAGCTTTCATAAGAAAAGCAGGATGAGAATAACTCAAACGAAGAATACAAGTCAAAATCCAATCATAATCTGAGTTTACAAAAGAATACTCCAAAATAGATTGAATAACTGCACGAATGGCTCGGATGCTGGCAAAATGTGCACCTCCTATACATTCCAAAATTCGAAATCTGATAGAAAAAATAAAGTATAAAAACAATGAATATATTGACAAATTAAAGAAGAATTAAACATATTCTCTATCTTATTTTATTTTTAAAACCAAGATTAAAAAAAAAATAGTAAAAGAAAATTAGAAATTCTATTCTTTTTAAGATTAAAATTCTAGAAAAAACTCTAATAAAAATTATTTTTTAATATATAATCCATCGTATTTTTTATTTCTAATTCTTTCTATCTGAAATTTTTACCAAAAATTAGAGTTTCACTTCTCTTTTCTAATTTAATTTCTCCCTTTGAATTATTTATATCCAAACTACTAAAATAAATTTTTTCCTTCCTCTCCGCCTTTCTTTTTATATATTTTTTTTGATAGAAATTTTATTACTCCTTTTAGTAAAAAAATCTCTTTTAAAACGTTTTATCATTACACTATACCCATGCACCTTACATTCTTATATAATTCTACGACTTTATATTTTCTATATAAAACTAGAATATTTTTCCTTTTCTAAACCTTTTTCATAGATTTATAAATACTTATACACACTTTATTTTTATCCTCTCTTTCATTCATCTCCTCCTCCTCTTCTCACCTCCCTCCTCTCCATCATTCTCCTCTTCTCTCCTTCCTCCATTATTCTCCTCTTTCCTCTTCTCTCCTTCCTCCATTATTCTCCTCTTCTCTCCTTCCTCCTCTCCATCATTCTCCTCCTATCCCTCTTCCCCTCATTTGCCTCCCTCTTCTCCCCTCATTTCGAATTCCTTCGTTTCTTACTGTAGAAATATTCAATAAATACCAATTCTTTAATATATTAATTATTTCTTCTTTTTCAACGCATAAAGCTTCTTTTCATTTTCACATTTTTCTCTTCTCTTGAATATATTCCATTTCAAAAACTAAACCAACCTGTTTTGTTTACATTAAAAAATATTGTTCTTAATTTTTTATATACAAAAAAATTACCGAATGGCTCGATTAGAATCTTTCAAAAGAGGGAGGATCGCTTTTCGATAAGCGCCTTCACTCAGAGGGGCCACACGAGAAATGAGAATTGTCACCTAATAAAGATAATATAAAATAAAGAGAGATGAGAGAGAGAGAGAGAGAGAGAGATTGATATATATATATATATTAGGAATACAAAATAAAGAGAGATAAGAGATGAGAGAGAGAGAGAGAAAAAGATGAGAGAAAAAGATGAGAGAGAGAGATTGATATATATATATATATCAATCCGTAGAGCGAAAGAGAAAAAAGAGAGATGAATTGGAATATATAACTTGGAATAAAACAATGCAAAATAGTGTGAGTAAAGTAAAAATTTTAAATAAAAGAATAACAAATGTTTAAAAAAAAAAAAACAACACGTATAGAGAATGAAAATCAAACAAAAAAATATTTAAAAAAATTCAACAATGACAGAGTTCAAACTTTTCGTTTAAAACAAAAGAATTTTTTCATTTCTCTGCCATTGCAAACATACTTTGACAACTTCATCCAAAACATAAAGAGAAGAATCCATCAAACAATCTAAAATAGGTTGAGAAATCAATTTACGTACTGTAAACATTAAAAAGCAGAAGAATTTATACTCTCGCTGTCATATTCGATTAGAGTAGAAATTTTAAAGATTGCATACTAATAAAAGAGAAAAAATCAATCCAATTCTCTACGTATTTCAATAAAATTCTCTTCTTTTCATAGAGAAAAGTGTATTTTTCAAAGTATATCCACTTTGGATAGATAAAAATTTAAACCAAGAGGAGATATACTCTCCTCCAATGCATAGAAATCTATTTCAATGCCTTGTGAGAGAAAGAGGAGTGATCCTCTTCTTCTTCTTGGATTTATTTCAATATATATATATTTAAAAAACTAGAGAAACTATTTCAAACACTTAAGAAATTTTTTTTTTCTACAAAATACATTGAGAAATAATCTCAAAATAAGACTGCATTTGTTCTTTTTAGATATTTCTCCTCGTTTAATTTCTCCATCATTCTTAATGTGTTGATCTATATACTATTGAAAAATGCAATCTTTGTATACTTTCTCTCTTGAAATGCATTTTTATTTTCTCTCTATTTTTAGTTTTGAAATTTCCTTCTTTTCTGTCAATGAAATCCTCTTTTTTTCTTTTTTAAACTTTTTCAAAATATTTTGACTTTATTTCCAAAATAAAAAAAAGATTTTATAGACATTCTATTTAAATTATTCTTTTCTTCTCTTACCACATTCAAAATGAATAAATTTCTTTACAATTTTATGCATTAATTGAAATATAGCACAGCGAACATCTTCTTCAGCATGATCAAAACAACGGAGAATCCATCTGAAGAAATCATAAAAATTTTCAATTTTTTTTTTAAATTTCTTAAAAAAACAAGAGTGTGTGCCTACAGCTTTGAAATTTAATTTATAAAATCTATCAACGAAACAAAAATTTTATCTCTAAAACCATATAAACCTCCATTTAAAACCCTATCTTTTATGTTTTGTTGTAAGAATATGAAACAGAATAGGCATAGAGAAACACAAAATCAAAATTGAAAACAGAAAGAAATACTATTTTATAATCGAAGGATATACAAATAAAAAAGAAATGTCACAGACAGCCTCCTTTGAAAATTCTTTAAAAATAACAAACGAAAAGAAGTAGAGATGATCACACTTTTAACCCTCGTTATACACCTTCATAAAAACATTTTGGTGAAAAAAAGGATAAAATTCTCTACCCCATAGATAAAAATATATATATATTTGAAATAGTTTTAATCTACAGACAATTATATATATATTTGAAATAGTTTTAATCTACAGAAAATTATATATATATATATATATTTGAAATAGTTTTAATCTACAGAAAATTATATATATATATATTAGAAATAGTTTCAATCTCCCTACCCATATATATATACTATCTTTAAAATAGTTTCAATCTCTCTCACTCCACCCATATATATTATCTTTCGCTGACAAGCATCTAAAGCATCTACAAACGAACCCATTAGGCGCTGGAGAATGAAGAATTTGAGTGAATTCTCTTCTTTGAAGATGTGGAGTTTGCACAACAATGGGATGGGAGATAGAGGAGTGAGAGCGTTGCAAAACATAAAAATAAGATTTCTCAGAGGGAAATTTTGGTTTTGAAATAGCGGTTACAATATCTTCAAGTGTACAAGAATGTAAAACTTCTTGGATGGCTTGAATAGCTTCAACTTGTACTTCTAAATAAGCACTCTCTGCAAAAAAAAATACAGAAAACAGTCATCTGTGCGTGTGTTGAAATAAAGTTTCATTTATAGACTACCGAGATTGAAATCATGGTTTTACTCTATATTTTTTTTCGATTCCATGCATCTTAATTTAGAAATAGGAGGGTAACCATCAACACATAGTTCACGTATAGAGAGAGAGCAGCAGAGTACTCAAAAATATTTATAAGAAAATAAAAATACGTCCACTCTACTCTCAAACGGTGTGGATAAAAATTATGAACATCTTGCATAGTTTCAACGAAAAAGTGATGAAAAATTGTAAGAGAAGGGATGATGAAAGTGGAGAGATTTCTCTATAAAATACCTCTTCATCGCTTAAACAAACTTTAAAATTTAACACGAGAGGCATTTACTTTTACACACTTTTGGATAGATATACATGAAAATGCGTTTCGGTGGTGGGATAAATTGCTATATTTTCCACATGTAGTGAAACCCTAAATCTCTATCGTGAATAGAAACACTGTATAAAAATTTCTATAGTTATCACAAAATGTATAGAGAGGAGTCGATTGTAGCAGTGCTCCTACGGTTGCTTCCATCGCTGTCTTCTCTGCACTACTCTCTCTAATGGAGTAATTCCATAGTAGATTTTAATTTCTATCACTTTTAGAGAGCTTTCCTATTCTCTAGTTTATCATCCTTCTTTTTTTTTTTTTTACACACCCACCCGTCAAATGCGCCAGGAGGACGTAAATACTATGCTGAAGAGTTATAAGAGATATAGATGGAAATCCATCAATGGATGTGGGAGGTTGAGACCACCCTGTATATATAAAAATAACACTAAACGGTTGAAAAAATAAAAATAAAAAAACGTTTTTGTAGAGAAAAATGTATCAAATAGAAGTATTTATTTTAAAAAGTATACAGATAGAATGTATTATGAAGTTTTTAAAAAACTGCTTCCATGTATCCATCCAAATGTAAAAAATTTCAGCTGTTTCATAATGAAAGCGACAAGGCGTAAATTTTTTGGGAAATAAAATTTCGAATTGTTAATTTCTCTGCCTATGCATATATCTCAGCCAAGAAATCTTAAACATTGACAATGAAACATTAGAATAAAATTTTAAACATGTTTTTTTTATTTTTAGAGTTATTCCTTGCATATGAGAAACTCTTTATCCCATCTCTCTCACTATTGTTTTCCATACTATCACTAAGTATAAACTATTAAAAGTAATGTGGTTGCCTTCACCTGGAGTATGTGAAGATGTAATGCTTTTCGGATGAATGCGGGAGGAAACATCAAAAGAGGGGGGTACGCCTCTTAGCTGAGATATAGCCGATGGAGAGGATACAGAGGCGTGTATCCCATAAGAATAATTTTCATGGGAAGCCGTGAGAGTATGCAGGATATGATAGAGTGCATGTAAACACACGAGGCAACGAATAGCCACTACTCCCGCCACACCTTCGAATCTATGAAGATGATGAAGTATCTGAAGATAAATATATGTTAGACAGTCATAGAGACTCGAAACGAAGGAAGATTTTGATTGTGCTGACGGATAGAGCGATGCCTCTTGAGAAGGATGCACAGGGGTTGTAGAAAAGGATGTGGATAATGATTTTTGCTGAATAGTGGCAACTGCAACACTCGATGAAATTAGAGGTAGATTTTGAGCATGCAAATGAGAATAGATGATATTCAAAAGCTTGTGGATATGTATCAAGCATACAATCGCTTGATCCGGAGGAACGCTAGGGAGGCTTGCACTCAAGGGTCTGAACAAAAACATATAAGGAAAAATATAAAACCCTCCTTGGAACCTATTCGTAATCTCCATTATAGCGTTATTTTGTTCCGTTGTTATCCTTACTTTTATTTCTAGCTAATTAGGAAACAGTTCAAGAGGGAAATAAACCCTATAGGATACTAACGCTTCTATCTTTATGAGTACCCATGAACTCAAGGAGAAAATACTTAATTTGAAAGTAAAAATAAATCAGCTACTACAAGAAAACCTGCTTTTCTTATTCAAGGCAGCGTAGGCGCTCTGAGGATGTAAAAATGAAAGAAGAAGGATCATATGAACAAAGGAAGAACACAAAGTGTTGCACTCCCCGTAGCACTTGCCACATGATTCATAGCACACAATTTGGTCTTGAAAAGACTACAAAATGCTCTCTACATACCAAATTTTCAAAGATATTTATATTACATCAAATTAACTCTAAAACAGTTGCACTCGAGACGTCTAAAAGTAGAATGCGCAGAGCATTTTATAGACTCATAGCTATTCTCAACCCAATAGATGTCACATTAGTAAGAGCTGCAACAAATAGTACTTATTCCCAAAGTAACATATTTCAACATTCAAACTTTGCATACTTGCAGAAAGTACTAAAATTGTTAACAGAATATCTCTTCTTTTTCTACATTCGTAAAATTCACTGGAATACAGTTTCGCGCAATCAACACGCTTCCTCTTGTATAGTTGGCACTCTGTTGAGTTGAAGGTAAAGTATGTATAGTACGTAACACTTTTGCTCTAATATGTGTACAACTAAAAAGGCTGACTTCGCCAACGTAAAGCAACACAAATATCATTTCTTAATCGTAGCTTTTACTCTTTCGTCAGGTGGTAATAGAAAAAATTAACTGCAAATCTTGCTACACGAAAGGACATACTTAAGTATCCTTAGGAGTTGAAGAAGAGAGTCCATGTCCATTGATGCAAAGGCCATTTCATCCTCTGATGAACCTTTCATTTTGGTTACGAACACTTTGATGTCTGAGACTGATAGAAAATGCGTACGTAGTTTTTAGTTGTTGCACGCTGGCTGGTCAACCAAGATGCCAGTAAGACATCTGCGCCACAGTGTCTGTAATCAGTGATTTTTTTGGGAGAATAACTTTGCTCAGCTTGCCTCTCCAGGGCAGGAGGCTTACAGCCAACTGCCTTTTGGAGGGCGTGATTCTATCAACCAGCAACGAGGCAGTCACTTCGTGTTCCTGTAGAAACAAAAATGTGAACGGCTGGACCTAACCTTTATGCAAGTGAAGCTGATTATTTAATTCCATATATATCAATCAACTCAAATTTGGGCGGCTTAATATTTGCTGCTTCATCACAAGTCTTATTGAATTATAAAAAGGCAAGTTTTATGTAATTCTTTGGTGTAAGCCAACAACTTTTCCAGTGTGAGCACAAATGACGGGGCGCGCATATCATGTGAGCTTGAAACACAATTTACAAATGGGTTTGTACTAAGTGGAAGCGAACTTATCATACAGTTCGTGTCATCGACCCTATGGGCCGTCGTTTAAGCGATTGTCGCTTCATATTGATGGATGCTATGAAATATACCTATTTTAGCCAAAATAAAAAAACAATAAGAAAGAAGGAGAATTTTTATACTATAAAAGGTAAAGAGTTTCTTTATTGTGTTTTTGAAAACAAATTTTTCGTTTGAGAAGACACTTTTTTAATTAAAAAAAGTCGAAATGTGTAGGAAAATATTTACAATCAACTATTCAGATTCAGCAAGCATGTTACCCGTTTACACGAAATGGTCTTTTAAGGACCATGCGCAATCTCAATGTGCATCGTCGTCGCAAGTGAATATGAATTCACGAGCAAAAGTTGCATGCCGATTTCAACCAAAAAGATCATGGTTGAGTTTGTTTATGTCGGAATAAAGTTGCGCGAACGAGCTATTCGTTTAAATCGTAATGCGCCGCCATTCCATATGCTCGCTGCATATTGATAGATGACGGTAATATCAGAAAACATCGCTGAATAATTATTAATAGTGTGCCTCTAGTGCAATTAGCAACTAAAATTTTGCTTAATATATTGTATTGCCGAGAGAATGTTTGGATGAAAGAAAGGATTGTCCTCCAACTTTACTTCGGGAGTACTGATTTCTTAAATCATTTCGTAACAAGGAAACATAAAAAGTTGCTTCCCCAATAAAAATTACGCTATTCATTTTGTTCTAGTCGGATCATATACCAATAAGCGATTCATCTAAATTTATTCTTTTTAAAATGAATACAAAGCAACTAGTACTTAAGTTTTTCCGCTGAAAAACGATATGCATTGCAAAAGCGGCTAATCTTAAACAAGGAATGTGCTGTTTCTTTTTAGCCATTGAATCAATTGGCAATCCTTTCCCCGTTTGGTATACAATTTGCTTCCACAGTGCAGTGCTTTTTGTGATACTATAGCACGTGGATACCCTTCGCTTTATAGCTAGGAAAATAGCTAACACACGGTACCATGTTCTACACTTTATTCTTTATAGGATGCGTCACTTTGAGAGCTTATTTGCAGTGGTATCAAGCAAAGTAAAATATGTTTATAACAATCTAGCATAGCAACGTCTCATAACAAAGCTTTCTGTGCTTTTTATAGGTGAAATATCTGGACACGTGCAGAAAACTTGGCGCAGGTTAAATCATTTCCACGAAAGGTTATCACTATATGGATACTTTTGTGATACGCTCCATATTAGCTTACTCACGAAGCAGTTTTGTTCACTTTGAACTATTATTAAACACGTTTCTAATAGCTCATTGTTCATTAACCGCAATGTTTCGAGCTTGGAATAGAATAAATTTGCTGTTGTAAAGTATATTACGAAGGATGACGAAGAAAAGAATAAAACACCCAGTAATCAGGGGCATATACATTGCACCGAATATATGGGCAAATTTCGCGTTACAGTTCCCTATGTTTTATTTTCTAAAGCTGCACACGGTCAGCTCAGTATGCAGATTTGCAAATTCGTCCAAAAATAACGTGACAATCACTGTAAGTACAGAGTAAAATTTTGCAAGGGCTGATTATAGAGATGATTAAGTGCTTGCTCTTTTTCTATTTCATTACAAGGCAGCAACTTTTTGCAACATAGCATACCCAGAGTGAATTATATAGATTTCCCATCGCGGGATAGACCCAATTCAAATTTATTTCATATTTTTGCTCTTTCGCTGTTGTTGTTTAGGCCAAAAAAGTACGGTTCAGAAGGAAATTTTTGCTAGCTCATTTTAAGTCCTTACAATACTATAACTTTAAGTACCGCATCAAAATGCCAAAGGGAAAAGGTTTATCTTTTGCTCAGAAGCAAGAACGATTGCTTGAGTCTATGCGAAATAAAAACGAATTCTTTATTTTCAAAGAAATCGAGAAGTTAGCAAAAAATGCGGGTATTGTTCCACAAGCTACCAAAGGTAAGAGACACTCATTTTTGCATTTCTCAGCATAGCAATTCTTCTATCTTTCGTTCCTATAAAATATGAATTTTAGAAGTACTGCAGTCGCTCTTGGATGATGATTTAGTCTTACAGGATCGGGTTGGCCTACAAAATATTTACTGGTGCTGCTTTATCTACTTTAGCTTGTCAAACTGTTGCAAACATGCGCGCTACTCCTTGCTATTTAGGAGCCTTGTTGCAGACACTGATATTCTTTTGGATAAAGCGATAAAGAATGCAATGTACTGAAACAATGACACTGAAACAATTGTATTAATATTACATCTCCTTTCTTTTCTAGCGCGCGCGAAGAAAATTTTCAGAATGAATTGGAAAATTTCAATGCGAAGCTTGTCGCTCTTCAAAAAGAAGCATCAGAGAATGTACTATCCGAAGAAAATTTACGCTTGTGTTGTGTTTTCACATTGAGAATTTGGTTCAAATTAGGATAAAAACCCTGAGAATGAATCACCTGAGAAATTAGACGCTGCAGAGAAGGAATTAAAAAAAATGAAAGAAGAATTGGCATTTCTAACCAATAATACACCGGAGAAACTTCAACAGAAAATAGAAGAGATACAAATAGCGAATCAAGCTATACAGCGGTAAAAATTAATGTTAATCATTATGCATTTCAAAAACTTGAGAAGTAGTATTTGTTGCAGATGGACGGATAACATTTGTACAGTGAGACAATGGATCAAAAATCGCACGGGAATGCCGGAAAAAGTCATTAATAAACAATTTGGCATGTAAGGATATTAATGCTTTTTTGGTGAAACTTAAATTTCGTGCTATGATCGAATTATAGACCCACCGATATTGATGAAGAGGAATGCGAACAAATGGAAGAAGATTGTGACTCAGAAAGTACAAACGATACCTTACAACCGCTTTGATCAAGATGAATGATATCTATATATTCACTTGTATTTGTGATGGCTAATGCGTACATTTTTTAATTTAGCAAATGCCATGCACAAGTTTAAATTTGATACAATTAAGCATGCACTTGCGAAAAGTTTACAATAGGATGCGGCGAAATGCAGCAGCGACTTAAAATTTTAAAATATTTAAATAAGCTAATTGGATCACTCCAGCATCCTTGGCTTTAATAAAATATAAAAAGATTTTTTTAAATTAAAATCTGCTTAAAAAAATGAGGGTTCAACGCAATAGCATGATTTTTATAACTAATGCAAAAATGTGCTCTTACAATTTCAGAATTGCATAAAAATAAAGTTTTCAAGAATTCAGGGCGATTCAATGATG
Organism: Cardiosporidium cionae; assembly: GCA_015476325.1. NCBI lineage: Eukaryota > Apicomplexa > Aconoidasida > Nephromycida > Cardiosporidium > Cardiosporidium cionae. The sequence continues at coordinate 11,374 of JADAQX010000296.1, forward strand.
CAAACTAGAAAGATGCTTTCTGCTTAAGACGTTTTTGCTTTCCATGTGTAATTTGAATGTACGTAACGTTTGTAGTAGGTGTTAATTAGATCATAGCTTTCTCTAGGGCCTTTGCTCCCATGAGGATAAGGTATTGGCTTTACCTCTTTCTCGTCGAGTTCCTGCAGCAACGGAGAAAAAATGCGCCATGCTTCCTGCAATTCATCCGTCCGTACAAAATGCTGCTTATCACCCCGAATGACATCTAGGATAAGACGTTCGTAAGCATCGTTCATTCTTTCAATAGAAAATCGATCTTTCACTGCAAAGAAAAGCAAATTTAGATGAAACTAATGCCAAGAGTAAAAAAAAGCAGTTGTAAGTTTCTGGATTTTGTTCTATGTATAACGGGCAGATCCGTTTTGATTTCTGAAGATTAAATAGGGCTACTCTGGTTCCTAAAGAATGGTAAATGGGAATGTAGAAATCAGAGTGTGTACCACTTAAATCCAATTCCGTTTCTTCCATTTCAAATGTTAATCCAGGCTTTTTGGTGACCATTTTCAGATAGATGGCTTCATCCGGTTGTACCTATGCACAGATAAAAAAACTCTACCATGGAATAGAGGCACCAAAAAAATAAAAACATTCACTTCTTATATCAGACAAGGGAGGCGTAATACTAGAAAAGTATAAAGCATTTTTCGGATAAAAAATGTCAAAGAAGATTAAAGAGGTAATGCAGAAATTTTTTTCAAAACATAGAGCAGGGAATCCTATCAATAGGTATTCAAAGAGTATCATACTAAGATAACAAGCTCATTTGGTACAGCAGATAAAAATATAGAGCCTGGGATTTCTTTTAACTGAAGCCTAATTTCTGTTGTCCGTTTTTCTAGCGCTTTCCCCGCCTAAAAAAAACAATCCGTGGAAAGAAATCTTTAATCTCAAAGGTGAGTCAATGCATCAAAATGTTTAATTTCTGAGTTAGAAACAGCTAATCCGTTGCACAATATATAAAATACCTTGATAATGAAGGGAACGTTTTGCCATCGCTCGCTATTCACCCAAAGTACCAAAGAACAAAATGTGGGACAAAGAGAATCTTTAGGGACCATAGGATCCTATCAATACAAACACACAAGAATTGCAGCGGGATGAACTAAAATATAGAATCCATAGACGTAGCACTCCGCACTATTTGAAACAAAAAAAACTTGCTTCCATTTCTTGTTTCTGTGTGCATCGAAAAATGTGCAGCCATGCAGTGTAAGATTAAGCGCTAAATTTTGCTTATTTTATAAAAAGTCTTTACATCCAGATATCCTGGTTGCGTTCCATCTTCCGAGGCAGTATATTGGCCAATAACGATATCGTTTAAACCTGCAAAAGCATAAAAAACACACAGCCCCAAAAGAAATTAAGCAGAGTAAAGCTATGAGAAAGAATTATGGTAAAAGAAGAAATAAAAAAATTTCAAAATAGAAAAAACTAAGCATTTTCTACATAGGCGTCTTAAAATACAATGAGAAACATCTTGGAATAAAATAGCCTTGTTTATGCATTCAAATAAATCCCAAATTTTTCAGAGAAACACAGCCTCTTACAGTGATCACGAAAATCACAAGAAATATCTAACCAATAGATTTGATTTGCTTCAAAATCTTGACTTTTTCATCCCGCACATCATCATCTTTCAAAGAAGCAGGGCGCTCCATTGCTACTAAGGAGAGCAATTGTAATAAATGGTTTTGGACAACATCACGAAGTATTCCTTTAATAAAAAAAGTAAAGAAATAAAACAAAAAATGGAATTTCTTTAGGAAAGAAAAAAATGGCATAAAAATACATTTTTTATAAAAAAAATATCAAAAAGAAAGTATAAATGAAAATACTAGTATAACATGGATGGGTCGAAAAATTCTCTCTATTTTTAGACGCGTGTGTAACATGTCTCTGTTCTCTTCTTAGTATCCCTGTATTCCTGTATATTGAATTTAAAATATCTCTCCTTCCTCCCGTGTTGTATTATGTGTAAGAACTCTCTCTTTGTAAAACAAACACTGTATTTTTTTGGTTCCAACAATTTGAATATATTTTTTTAAATTTCTCAAATTGAGAGATTACATCCTGTGTTTATAATAACTATAATAAACTACAAATAAAATGTTTATATTTTCCTTTTAAAAAATAAATTATTCATAGATACACTGTAACTTTCATATATAGCCTCTCATAAAGCATTTTCTTCTTCTAATGTAAGATATATAAACATTTAAAAAACATTTCCTTTTAATTTAAGAATACTGTAAAATATTTTTTTTCTTAGTGATCCATATAATTTTTTTAACAATCAAAAGTAGGGAATATATTCTACATTTTTAACACCCCTATGAAAGTTATAACATTAAAAATTAACAAATTCTTAAAACTATCTATAAAAATTAAAGATTTCGTTTAAATCTATTTTTATTTTTAAAACAAAACATGTATTTGACACGCACTCTTTCTCTCTTTTCTTTAAATCAAATGAAACTAAGAGATTCGATAGGAATATTTTCCATCAAAAATTAATGAGAAAAATAAATAAAATTCCATTCTCTTTATGCATTCTTAAATTCTTTCTCTACTTACCAAAATTATCAAAGTAACCAGCACGTCCAGTTGTTCCAATAGTTTCTTTCATTGTAATACGAATACAATTCACATATTCTCGATGAAATAACTATATAAAAAAATATACAAATTTATTATAATTTCCCACGTAAAAAAAAAATTAAAAATAAAATATACAAAACACATATTTTTAAAAAAAAAATATAATAAAATATACAAAACACATTTTTTTTTTAAATACATCTTTTTAAAACAAATAAAATATAAAATATCACAAAGCCTACTTTTAGTTTTTAAATATATTTCAAAACTAAACAGATACTATAAAATAAATTCTTACAAATTCCACAAAACTTACCGGTAAGAAAGCCAAATTTCCAAATCGTAAAATCATCAAATTTAAAACCATTTCTTTTCCAAGATAATGATCAATACGATATATCTATTAAAAGAAATAAAAATTTAAAGATTTAGAAACGTCTTTTGTTATTTTTATCACCTTTTTCTAATAGAAAATTACAGAGAGATTTCAATCTTTTTTTTCATTTAGTTTTAATAATTTATCTCTCTCTTGCTTGAAATACTAATAAAAACACAAAATCATCGCATTCCTTCTTTATAAAAATAAAAATTTTAATAATATTTTTATATAAACATTAAAAAACACACTTCCACCTTTTGAAACATAACTTCTATATATTTTCCAGAATAGAATTATACACCTCGCTTTCGTTTCATAGTATTGAATTTTTTTAAAATTTTTTATAATCTCCGCATCTCTTCCTCTTTTTCTTCTGTAATTTCTCTTTTTATTAAATTTTTTTACATCTCAATATAAAAATTAACAGTTTACTTCTTGTTCTTATGTATATCTATCTTTTCTTTATTTATTTTCTTCCCAATCTTTCAATTCTTGTTCATCTCAGGAACAGTCTGCAAATATTTTCTATATTTTTATAATTTTTTTTTAATTCAATAAAAATGCTATTTCTACATTTTAATGAATTAAAAAAATAAAATAATATAAAAACAAAACAAACTTCATTTTCTGATAAAACTGTAGCTAAATTTTTTGAGAGTTGATTAGAGGACACCAAATCTCTACCAAATGGTTTTTCTATAATCACACGATTCCATCCTAATAAAAATAGTTTTAAACAAAAAATATTTCTAATAATGAATCCATTATATATCCAAAATAGAAATATCTACAAAACAGTGGTTGGAATAAAAGTTATAATTTTTTTTTATTTTTAATTTCAAGGAATTTTTCAATTTTAATTACATTTTACTCTTTTTAAAAGTACTACTCTTTCTTTCAATTAATTTTTTCTCTCAACACATCTCTCTCATCTCAACGTAAATCTCGCATTCAATGAAGAGTATCTCTCTCCTATTAATAAAATATTCTCATTATATATATTTTTAATATTTTAAGTAGTTTATACCTGTGTTACTTCTACAAACATTTTTCATAGAAGAAACCACCTCATAAAACAGTGTAGGAGGCAAAGCCAAGTAAAATAATCGATTCTCACACACACTTGTCCATGACTTTGGATCAACTATTTTTATTAGATGATCATTCAAACGAGAAAAATCAGCTATACAATTATAGTTTCCACTCCTATACATTTTTAATAAAATACAGAAAAAAATAAATTAAATAAATTAAAAGAATAAATTAAATAAAAGAATAAATTAAATAAAAAAATTAATTAAATAAAAGAATAAATTAAATAAAAAAATTAATTAAATAAAAGAATAAATAAATTCATAAATTATTGTAAAGCTTACACATAAGAGCAATGCATTCGAAATTTCTCAAATAAATTATCATCAGCCAAAATGTTGCCACATGGAAGACGATTGGTATAATAAGATTCTGCTTTTCTTTAATAAAAAAAAATCTACATTTATATTTTATTGAAATAAAAAATAAATAAAGATAACTTAAATGTATATTTTTTTTAAAATTATATTAATATAAATTCTATAGTAATTAAACTATAAAATTTCTACTTCTAAATTGTATAGTAATAAAAAAAAAATATAATAAAAAAATTCTCAATAAATAAAAAATAATAAACTAATAAAAATATATTATATATATTAAAATATGTAAACATCTCTTTAAAAAAAACTTATAGGAAAAAAAAAAGTAAATTAATAATTTTTTTTTTTTTAAATATTTAAAAATAAATAATTTCTTCTCCTTACAGAATATGAAGTTTAATTTTGTCTAAAAGTTCTTCTGTTGATATTATACTACGTCCATAACCCTTTATATAAACAAAAATAAATATATATAAAATTAAACACTATACAAATTAAAATTCTTACAAAGTAAATGCTATCCCTACTGTATAACAAATATATCAAAAAAAGAACATTCCCATCAAAAAATGTTTGAAAAATAAAATATAAAACATAAAAATTTACAAACTATTAACAATATAAGAGTGTAATGAAAACATACAACAATTTGAAAATTTTGTGGTAATAAACCTTCGCAAAATAATCCAAAAATAGCAGGACTGAAAGAAATAGTAGACAGAACAAAATTTATTTTTTTTTATAATATATTAAAAAACTAATAAATTAGAAGAAAAAATTCTGTACAAAAATATATAAAAAAAATGTACTCTATAAAAATAAAAATTTCTAAACAAATTTCTAAAATTAAATAAAGAAATTTTTTTACTAAGTTTTGGTGATGGCTAAATTTCCAGTTGCTCCAAATATAATAATAGAAAGAAATGACTTTATACATTCTGCTTGAAATTCAGATATAAGATCATTATATATAGGAGGAAAAGAAATAGCTGTAGTATTAGGAGAATGATAAATTTCTAATGCAGGAAAATTAAGAAAATCTGTTTGTTTTTCAAAATTTTTCCATATGTTTATCTTTCTCTGTCCTTTTAATAGAAACACCTAAAAAGAAATATTGAAAAAAAAGACGAAAAAATATTGAAATAAAAAAAAGAAAAATATTGAAAAAAAAAATACATTAAAATGAAAAAATATATTTTAAAAAGTAAAAAAAAATATATATATAATAATAATCAAACCTAAAAAATTATATAAAGTAAAAGAAATAAAAACTTTTTCTCAAAATCAAAAATAATATTTATAGAAAACTACAAAGAACATTAAAATATATACAAAAAAATATAAATAAATAATATTAGAAAAAATGCATACTTTGTAATCTGCAGAACAAATCAATGAAAGTGAGACAGTAATACGTTGTTTCACTGCAAATCTGGAAAAAAAATAAAAAAGAGAAATAAGTAGAAAATAAAAATTTTTTAAATAAAAATATTTTCTTTTTTTTCCAAAATCCCCTTCAATTTTTCTCATGTACGTACTATTTTTCTGCATGTTTTAAATACATATTAAAAAATTTTCTTCTCTAAATAAATTTTTCTTTCCTCTAAATTACACACATTAGAAAAAGTTTATCTTTTTTTTAACTTTTCTTTTACATTAAAATGAATAAAAAAAGTTAAACCCTTCCGCCTTTTTTTTTAATAATATTTTTTCCTCCTAAAACTTTTTCTAAATACACTCTTTTAATTAAAATATAATATATAAAAATAATTTTCTTCTTACTGTTCTGTTTCTGTAGAAAACACAAGCTGAAGGGGATGCATTGCTTTTTCATACTCTGAGTTCGATAGAGGAGGAAACCAACTGGCCACATGGCCATCATCTCCCAAACCAAGAGTAATAATATCCGGTCGATTACCCAACGGAAATATATTTAATAATCTCTAAGAAGAATAAATATAAATTATATATAACAAGAAGTAAAGTGTTTAACAAAAAAAAGAAAACATAAAGTAGAAAAAGTTTTATAAAACAATGGTGAAAGGTAATAGTTGGAGTGTATGGGAGAGAGAGAGAGAGAAACAGAAAGGAACATACTACTTTGTAAAGAAAAAGTGATAGAAACTAGTAAAAGGATGGAAACTATTCTTTACTTTGTAGTAAAAGAACTAAAAAAAATTTAGTAAAAATTAATAATAATTTTAGAAATAAATTTTAAAAAGCAGAAAATATTTCAAAAGTGCCACCTGACAAGAAACTTTGCACAGTGTTTTACTTGAAAATTATATATATTTTTTTACATTTTCATAATCTTTTATGCATTCCATAAGGGGTAGATGGGTATTAGGGAATATAATATTTTCCTCTGGAATAGAAATATCTATACAAAAAATATAAATAAAAAAAATCACAAAAAAAATTGTGTTTTAAAGAGAGGAAAAAAAACAGCTCATAAAATATTCATTCCTTCGTAGCCAAATTTATAAAAAAAAATTAAATTTAAAGTATAGCAACAGAAAAAGTGTGTTCCTTCAAAATAAAAATAATAAAACAGAGAATCTTTTTTCAAAAGAATTCAAACTCTGTGTACTCTTTCTAGAGGGTCTATTTTCATACACAGATTTCTCTTATCAACAAACTGCTTATATCTTCTTTTTTTTATTATTTCAAAAAAAAAAAACCCCCTCTTGTGTGTTTAATTTCTTCAATTTTTATCCCATGTATAATTCCTCTTCTTTTATTATATATATTTTTGAAATTTTATTTTTTAAAGTTACTAAAAAGTATACAGAGAGAGAGAGATTCATAGCATCCTCGTTCAGGTAATGAATTATTTTATATTTTTTAATAAACTTTGTTGTAGTGTTTACTCTTAAGTAATGTTTCTCTAATCATATGCTGATTCGAATCTTGATGAGAAGGATGCACATAGCGTTCATCTACTAAGAAAATAAGAATTCGTGTCCAATCCAATAATTTTCCATTGCTTTGCTTGTATAAATTATTTATCATCTCAAAGATAGGGATAGGCGTGGAGCCTCCTGTAGCATAATAAAATCAAAATAATTCACACAGTGTAAAAATAAAAATTGCATGGTACTACCTATAGCAGTGAAAATAAAAAGTGCATACTACTAAATTTAGTAGAGAAAAAAAATAAAAGAAATAAGTATACGCATGAAGGATATATGTGGAACGCTGCAGTGAAAACTTCTTCCTACAGTATCAGAAAATTCTATAGAGGGTGAAACGTGTAAGGGGGTCCATTTCTATCCTTTTCAATCTCTTAAACTTCGTTTTTAAGTAGCCATGAGGAAGCCCTAGGAGTTTTGTTGATTGTGTGAAAAAGATATCCTCAGTATGCAAAATGGAGTGAAATTTCTCCATTTCGTGATGTTTCCCCTCTCTAAAATGGCTCTTTAAAGTAAACTCTCTCCTGTTTCTCTTAGTTTTGCAATGTTACACACTCTTCATGCTACAAAATAATTTTTGCTTCCCTGTGTGATGTCATACACCTTTACTTTCATAAAAAATTCCACTAGAGAGCCGCATACACATCCTCACTGCCACTCACTCTTCCGTTAAATGGATATCACACAACTCACCAGAAAGACCCAAAATAACTTTCACATACGGTTTCTGTAATTTTTCTAACAAGTGTGAAATTAGAAAATTTGCTGCTTCTGTAATAAATCCATCCTCTGCATAGCAATTCAGAGTACGAGGTACCACAGGAACCTCAAAATTGCTCATGGCTCTTACAAAACTGGAAGCAAAATGAAAAATTAATTATGAAGTAATACTAATCTAGAAAATACATTTTTCTTATTAAGTGGAGGTGTATGTACACTCGACAAGGCACACTGCCAAGATGAGATCCAAAGGAGCTCAGAATGTAGATGCAAACATATGGATGAAAAAATCAGATTAAAATTATAGAGGAAACAAGGGCTTTGATGACCGCAGGCATGACAGCGGCATCTCCAGGACACCTTAAAAAGCTTCAGTAACTATTTTTTTTTTAATTAAGAAGAAATGAGGGGTAATAGAAAAATTTCTGGTTTTTGATAGTTCAATTTGAATTTTAGCAAATTCAAATACATTTACACGTAAAGCATTTTTTCTAATTTGTGTTTACGTGTAATATTCCCTAATAAAAAGAGCAGAGGTATACATGACATTAAGATTATAGCACTATAAGAAGAAATAGGAATTGATATAATGAAAGAAACTATTTCATGACATCCATTATAATTAGTAAAACAATGGAGTATATTTACTTTTAATGCGGTCACTCTCCTACATGTAGAGGGATCGCTGCATCCCTACGCATCGTTGCGCATGAACAAGAAAAGTGCCTTTAGTACTAATAGTAGTAAAAAATGTATAACCACAGGCCATAAAAGTGCGTCACTACTAACACCCATATTTAACGCATCAAACGAGTGGCGTAGCCGCAGCTAAAATAGACTTCACATGCCTAATCAAAACGATAAAAAAATCACAATTGCTGCCTAAATAATACAGACATTGGAAAGAAGCAAGGCTTACCCAATAGGTCCATCACGCGTCAACACAGATTCAGATTGTATCTCCATGACTGGTAAAGACTCTCAAAGAGATCGATACAACTTTTTGAACGGTCGGTTACGCAGGAATTGAAAAAATCAATATAGATCCAATTTCAATGGCCGACTGAATAAGGATCACGCGCTTTGCATTACCTAAAGCATATAATATACATCACGATCGATATACGTTTTAATCTTTTCACGCCACTTTTTGATTGATTATTAGAAAACAACTTTAACATGACAAAAGCATTAACGTAAAACTTGCGCAGGAAGAGGAAATAGACAAAAAAATAGTATCTCGAGCAACGATAAAATACTGCCTCGTCGCTCATTTTTTGATAATTTTCGGTTTTACCCGGTCAGATGCCTTGCTTGCACAGAAGAATTGCCAATGAAGAACAGTTGCTAAGATGTAAAGCTCGATTTTCCAGACAAGACCTACTCAAAATGGTTTCTATTTCTTGATTTACATTTCTGAAGTTATAATTTCATATTTCAAGCATATGCAATAATGTTTATTCTTATGATATAGATTCTTTGTATGCACACTTCTTAGGAAGGTGCAAACGGTGGGGGCAAAATGTGGTGCAAAAGGTGGGGGCAACGAGTATTTTCCCAATCCGTACCATCATCTATTGATCGCAGGAGGGAGCGGAATATAATTGCAAAAATACCTCTCGCATAGTTATTATGTCTTGAAATGATACTTAAAAGGTATCTATTATATCAAAAAATGTGACCGTTCGTGTACACACTCTTTTAGTCTAGATAATTCATGTTTTTACAATCACAAAAATTATTAGCTACCTGAATTTGTGACAGAACTAAGTTGCTTATTGCAGCCATAATGGAATTGACTACCGCTATTCTAGTACTTTCTCCAAAGAATAAATATGTATGGTCTTTGCTCTCTTTGGTTTTATGATGTCATCTTTACAGGCATCCAATTGTAATATCAGGGAATTGTTCTCGATTTTTTGTTAGCATAACATTTTTATTTTCCAATCGGCAAATTGTACAAAAAAACTTCTGTTTAGTCTGAGTTTGTAGGATTTCAAAGAAATGGGAATCAGCAGTATAGGAAAACTAAACGCTTGCTTAGACAGTGCAAGACGCATTTTCTATGTTAATAATATTCGCACTATCCCCTTGAAAGTGCACTAAAAATGCTCTTTGTTTTGGAATCACACTTACACCAAAATTCTTCACTACCTACTTCACCAAACTATACTGTAATACTTTCATAAAGTTGCCACCGTGGTAGTAATCAATGACTGTGAAAGCACATGCGGTTGTTTTCTGCAGAGAGGTAAATTATTACTGTACAAAATGGAGTATTGCTCCTACATTCCATTTCTTTCGTTATAAATATTTCGTAAATCAAACGGATAAAAAAATTGTGTAAGCTTATGTATTTATCGTAGCATGCCATATTACGTATTTCAACAAAAAGTGATACTGAAAAAAAGACAAACCAACAGTATCATTCTATGTTTTGAGGGTGTGCCATCTCGCCCTCCTGGTAATTTTACCTAGATATTGCTTACGGATAATTCTCATGCTTTTTGCAATGACAGGTGCATATTTTGTAGATATTGCTATTTAGAGACCGGTTTCTCATTTAATCATAAGAGTTTGTATTTTTTCTCAGCTGGATAAAAATTGTCAAAAAACATGACAATTTTGTAACATTCATTCTCTGCGTATCCCGCAAAACTTCTGTTACTTCGAAAAAAATGTGTACATTTCTATGCATAATGTAACGGATACGTGTTGCCACCTTTTCAAAAATTATTGTTCCTAACACAAGTAAAGAAGGCCGTTAAAACAGATGAATAAAGGAGGAGTGCTAGGAAAATATTGCCACTTAGTTTTAAAAACCATATAGGTGATAGACTTAATATTGCGGATGCAACGTGTGCCGAAAGATAGCCATCATTCGAAATTTTAGTAAAAGAAATGATACGAATTTTGCTTTACAATGGTTACTCAAGACTTGCCATATGATGGCTTGTTTCCTTTTTTAAATGGTTTCATTTTCGATTTCTTAAAGCGCTTTTCTGTTGTTGAATGGGCGCCATACTTTGTGTTCATCCCATATGGAGTAAGCATGTTATCCTTTGGTTGTAAGAATGCTGGCATCCATTCAGCCATAGCAACATTTTCTGCCTGCATAGAAAGGGTGGACGCAGGCGAAGAAGAAATAGGAGATGATTTTCGAGCCTTTTTGTCTGCCTCCATTGCTCCTGCCCAGGAGACTTGGGAATAAAGAGGAGACGATGAAGTTATTTGCGGGGAGGATGCATTTAGAACGGCAGATGATGATAAAGTATGTTCATCAAGAGGTTGTGCATTTGCGTCTTGTTTCTGTTTTCGCTTTTCCCTCTTTAGTGGCTTTTTTAAAGTATGGAGAGATGCTTTTTCAGAATATTGCTCTCGTACAGAGAGAGGAAGCCTACTAGAAGCTGCCTGCATCGCGTTTGAAGTATCTGATTCCGTTTCCATAGTAACTCCAAGTGGTGTAACTTTCTTTTCGGTGAATACCGTCGTAGAAACAAGCGTTGAATCAGCTGGAGCTGCAGTGCTATTTATAGCTGTGTGTGAATCCTCACGCTAATAAAAAAAAGAAGCAATGAGAGTATTTAAATGAATTCCCACGCGCAACTCGTTCATGGGCAAATAATAGGGATTCTATCATATTCAAACCATAGGCAAGAATGATACAACCTATAAATATATCTTCTACGTTTCACTCTACAGATATCTCATCATTACTGAAAAGGAATAAGCCTTGTCTAGATCCATGAAGAAAACAAAATTCCAAATAAAGAGTACTCCTACATGCACAATTAAAATGGGCATTGCCATGTAAAGGCACATTTCTTAAAACCTATGTATAGCAGCCATTCTAAATGATTTTGTTTCATCTTAATACTAAGAGGGTAAGCATGCTCTTTCAATGATTCTATAAGGATACTTCTAATCTATCGTAGATATAGGCGATGAGTAGATATCAGACGAGATGGTCAGAACAAAGCAAAGGCGATGAGTAGAAATCAGACGAGATGATCAGAACAAAGCAAAGGAGATGAGTAGAAATCAGACGAGATGATCAGAACAAAGCATAGGAGATGAGTAGAAATCATAAAAGATGAGTAAAAATGCCATAAAAACCAACATATTCTACACCAAAATCAACAACTCTCCCATTGTGTATTCGTTTTCAAAGTAAAAGCAATCACACAAAAAGAAAAGGCCATGCTTTCAACGTGTAAGATTACCAAAACCTTAATTCTCTAGTTTTCTCACTACAAAAATATAAAGCCGTAAAACGTACAGCGATCATTCTCGCAGCAAAATTAAATGTATTTTGTAGAACGTTCTCCTGTAGTTGCTGATATATACGTTTTGCACGTTTCTTGGAAAGTTCATCCATAGAATCCTGATTAAACAAAAAAAGAAGAAGATAAAAGCAAGTCTCATCGACTGGAAGGGGCAACAATAGCCATAAACGAAGGTAAGGAAATTTTTTCATAACACTACAAAGAAAAATTCAAATAAAACAAAAATGAAGGTATTTTAACCCATTGAACATACAATGAAAAAACAGGCAACGAAGAGACACATAGGATGAGATGAGTGTGAAGAAAATAGAGAAAAATTAAAACAATAGGAGGTATGGAAAACACACATAGAAGAGGTTTATAAAATGGGTTTAAATACTTTCTTTGACAAGGAGTGTTTCTTGTTATAAAGCAAAGATTTTGCCTTTATAAAAACTCTCCAATCTCTCTCTTAAAAAGATATTTTCAAAGGATTTCATTGCTCCGTTTCAAAGCATGGTGGTCATCGCAGTGCTTGTGTGTGTTGATAACTCTCCTAAGGCTATACGAGTCAACTCAGGAAGAATTTCTAAGAAATACAAAGAATGGATTCTAAAGGAGGTAGTAGGAGAGTTTTTGTAGGAAAGAAAGTTTCAAAGTAGTTAAACATACAGGGAGACTTCCGTCGTAGGAAATAAAAAGAATGGATTCTAAAGGATCCATTCCAACTGTAAAAGAAGGAAAAATGGAATTTATTAACAACATCCGGAAAAATTACTCAATGGAGGGAGTATAGAAATCAAAAAATGGATGAGAAAAGAGAGCACTGAAGTGCCATCAATTAAAGAGCAGAAATTATGGAGAAGAAAAAGAATGGAAAGATTGGAAAAAATAGGAAAAAATACGATTTTTAAAAAAGAAATAGATGCAAACAAAAATAATTTTATAGAGTAGGAATAAAATACTACTCTTTAGAGGTATACTGAGAGAGAGAAATCCCACGTAGAAATTTACTAAATAAAGTTACAGAATATGTAAATTTTTGCTTAAACAGGCAATCCCATACATCTTATCCTTTGATAAAATTTCTCTCCTATTTAGACACCCATTAGCCTGCATTTAGCTCAAAATAGGATTCAAATAAAAATGAATCTCTGTTATTTTATTTATAATTTTTTACAAAATTTCAAGACAGGATTAAAAGTAACGCTCTCAGTGCTACGTAAGAAGCATTGCAAAAAAAAGAAAATCGTTGAGATTTTATTAAAAACGGATTTATGTTTTGATTTCTTCTCATGCACTGTTTAGAGAAATCCAAAAAATGTTTCATTTTTCATATTAAAATCATAGATATATCTTCATAGGCACATTTATATATATATATATATATATATATATTAATTCCAAAATACTCTCTCTTCTTAACAAATCGTCATTTTGAGAGTAAGCAGTCCACAGAAGAGAAGTATGCATACATCTTTCACTCTCTTTTTCAAATCATGTCTCCTCCTATATTCTTCGCTTTCCCAAATTTCATCTTTCTCTTCTCTTTCCCCCCATTTTGAGATTTTTTTAAGGAAATTTCAAATTCCAAAATGTATCCAATGAATACATTTTCTCTAGTCTTTCTTAAATATTTATTAATTTATTCTGCTCCTCTAGAGTCTCTCGAATTTTCTTGAAAAAATCAAAGAATAGAAACATTGAAATTCTCACCCTTTTCGGTGGAACAACCAAATTCCATTGGAGAGGTAACCAAAGGCATTTGGAGAGTTTTCTTCTCATATGTGTGTGTTGAAGCTTCTGTAGGAAGGTAGCTAACTGTTGTATCTTCATCCTTCTGGTTATCTCCTTGAGAAAATTCTAACCTTGAAGGAGAAAGTATGCTTGCATTGACCACATTTTGTGATTTTTTTGAAGAATTCATAAATTCTTCATCTTTTTTGGGAAAATCGAATGCACTCTCTGATGTGAATTTCTTTGGCTGAGGTGAGAGAAGGCATTCCATGGAGAGAGGTGAAAATCCCTTCTCTGTAGAAGAAGGAGGATCCACTATGGGTGCAATTTCTGGTGAATTTACAAAATCTGGATGGAAGATACTTTTCTGAATTTGAAAAAAATGATTTATTAAAATGAAGAAGTTACTGCGTTTTAGAGAGAGAGAGAGAAAGAGAGAGAGAGAGAGAGAGAGAAAGAGAAATAGAGAGAGAGTTGTGAGAGAGAGAGAGAGAAATAGAGAGAGAGAGAGAGAGAGAGAGGGAGAGAGAGAGAGAGAGAGAGAGAGAGAGAGAGAGAGAGAGAGAGGGAGAGAGAGAGAGAGAGAGAGAGAGAGAGAGAAATAGAGAGAGAGAAATAGAGAGAGAGAAATAGAGAGAGAGTTGTGAGAGAGAGAGAGAGAGAATTGCGATAGAGAGAGAGAGAGAGAGAGAGAGAGAGAGAATTGAGATAGAGAGAGAGAATTGAGATAGAGAGAGAGAGAGAGAGAGAGAGAGAGAGAGAGAGAGAGAGAGAGAGAGAGAGAGAGAGAGAGAGAGTAGGGAAAAAAATAGGTGTTTGAGAGAGTGTAGGAGAGAGAAGAGAAGGAGGACGGAGAAGATAAATGACGGAATAAGAGAGAGGATAAATGAAGAAATTCCAGGTTCTCTCTTTCATCTCCTACTCAAATAGAGTTCAGTCTAATCAAAAACACAAATATTCCAACTATTTTCATTAAAATGAGAATCATTCTAATAATACCTTCAAAACATCCAAAATTTCATCAGCAAATAATTTGTGATTCTTTTGAAGAGGACGAAACATTCTTTGTAACTCTCCATACGTTTTAGGTTGCTAAGAGTGAAGAAATGAAATATATAAAAACAAATTTCAAAATCATCATAAAAAAAAATTACATCTCAGCCTATAAAAATTGTAAACGCATTCCGAAGAATTCATCACTCTTTTTTATCAAAGATAAATTAAAATCTGTATTCATTTCTTCTTTTAACATATTTTCTTATTTCAGATATACATTCTTTATAGCATAGATTTCTAACCCATATGCATGGATTAAAATAATTTTCATAGTATCCTCATGAGATTTCATCTAAACCATTGTCTGTATTTCCTATTCTCTCTCTTTCTCAATTTTAAATAGTAGTTCTCTCTCATTCTCAGTTTATTCTCTCTCTCTCTCTCTTTCTCTTTCTTCATTTCTCTCTCTTTCATTCTCATCTTTCCCTCACTCCTCTCCCCCCTCCTCTCATCTCTAAAATCTTCTTGCGATCTCACAGAGGAAGACTTTTTTTTTCTAACACTATTTTCACATGCTTTTCATTTCTTTTTTATTTTCAAATTTCAAATTCTCTGTGTATACTAACCATCTGTGCTATTCGAAATATATCTTCATCTTTCAGAATACAAATTGGAGATTCATCCAAAGAACGAGCAAGAAAATCTCGCCAACTTAACAAATTCAACTGAAATATAAAAAAAAACTTCACACACTGAAAAAGAGAGTAGAATGAACTTTAATCTCCTTTCTTTTGTATATTAAAAAATAGACTAAAAAATATACCAGAAGAAAGGATAGAGAAAATAAAAATAGAAAAACTATCAAATTTTTCTTTTCTTTTTTTAAAAATAGAAAAGCATCCTACACAGTCTATATGTAGATATACTCAAAAAATAAAATTTCATAAAATGTTTAAATAAAAATAATTTCTATAAACACAAAAATAACCTTTTAGAAGAAATTTCAAACCTTGAAATTTCTTTTAATGAGAAATTTTACTTTTTAAGATACAAAAGAAAATTGTTTCTTCAAAAAAGAGAACCCAGAAATTTTGCTGCAACTATTGTTTCCTCTCTTTTTTATTATCCTTTTGAGGAAATATAGTTTTCTTCCACTCATTTTTCTCTACTTTTTCTTTCTCTCCTTTATTTTTTCCTCTATGAATGAGAAATTTATTTTTTACATTCTTTCTGAAACTTCACTCTCTCTTGTTTCTCACTATTTCTTTTTTTTATTCTTCTCTTCTCTCTAAAATTTTCTCTTCTTCTTCACATATTTCTTTCAAACCAAAACTAAATGTGAATCTGTAGAAAGAAATCCTTTCTTTTTATATAATAATTCTGCTTTCTCAGCAGGATTGAAAGGCGCTTTAAAATGGCATTTCAAACAAACGCCTCGGCTGGCCTCTAAAACGGAGAGAAGAGCAGAGCGTCCAAACTAATATATTAAAAAATATATATAATAACAATTACAGTAAAAAATATATATAAAAATATTAAAAAATATATAGAAATTTATATTATATTATATTAAAAAATGTAAAAAATAAAATATATAAATTTATATTAAAAAATATACATAAATTTATATTAAAAATTACAGTAAAAAATATATTAAAAAATATATATAAATTTATATAAATTTATATTAAAAAATGTAAAAAATAAAATCTAAAAAATCATATTAAAAAATATACATAAATTTATATTAAAAAATATACATAAATTTATATTAAAAAATATACATAAATTTATATTAAAAAATATATATATATTTATATTACATTATATTAAAAAATGTAAAAAATAAAATATATAAAATCTAAAAAATTATATTAAAAAAATAGAAAATAGAAAAAAAAATAAAACAAATTTTTTTTAAATTGTATACTAAAACACAAAAACCATACTTCTGTATATTCAAGAGAGTCTTCTAATCCTGAAGGAGTGGAATTAAAACCTCCTCTATAAAAACAAAAAGAACAACAGAGACTATGTAGAAAGAATCAGAAAATGTATATAAAATTCATTTAAATAATAATAAAAAATATATTTCCGTAACAGTCTATACGAAAAAAGATAAAAAAATTTATTAAAAAAATTTCCAATATATTTTCCTTCTCTAAGGAATATATCAATAAATGAAAGTCATATTTTTCACTATTTTTTTTTTTTAATAAAAATTATAAAAATACTTTCCACTGTTTCTACACTAAAAATAAAAAGAAATATTTCCACAATTATTTCTTCTTCTAATTAAAAGAAAATTCCTTCCTTTGCTTCTTCAAATAAAATGAATTAAATACCATTTTGATGTTTATTAATAATGAAATCTTTCTTAAATTATAAAGAATCTTACGTTGGAGGTTTGCTTAATAATTGATTTTTAGTTACATCAAATATATAAGGTAAATAATGAGAATCCATTCTTGCATAATTAATCATCGCAGCTGGAAGTGGTCTGCATACAAAGAAGAAGAATTATAGAAATATTATTTCATTATAAATAGATTGCTAATATATTTACCATTTTTTTTAATTTATAAATGTTTTATATATAAATGAATTTTTTATGAGAGATCTCTATTTTTATCTTCAATGTATTAAAAATTAAAAAATTTCTACAAACATTCTTTCAGAAATTTTAAACAAATAAAAAAGAGAATTGAAAAAATTTTAATAGAGAAGACTCTAAATAAATAAAATAAAAATTTTAAAACCTCTAAACCTTAAATTTTATTTTATTTATATAAAAAAAAAGAAAAATGTGATTAAAAGAATTTCCCTCACACTATTAAAAACACACCGAATTCTCCAATCTGAACGTTGATATTGTTTATTAGTAACAACAGAACAATAATGTTTTAATAAATTTCCTAAAGAAAATCCCGTTTGAATCTCCAATGTACGAGCAGCTTGATAAGTATCATACATATTGATAACATATACAGAAAAATCCTTCTGAAGAAATATAAAGAGTTGAAAAAAAGGTTTTAATGTGATATTTTTGAGGAGAAAAGTGTTTGAAATAAATAAAAGTGGATAAAAATAGATGTTTTTGAAAAGAAAATTATAAATTTATGCATTCTATGAATCTTTTAATAGAAAATATACCTGAAGCCATAAAATATCCTGTTCTGCTCCATGAAAAATCTTTAGAATGGCTGGATTTGCTGTTATTTCATTCAAATTATGTAATTCTTCAAAAATATCAAACGGATCCACAATCCAATCTTTCCTTCTGTATTTTAAGAATATTTTCAAAATACCTTTCATTGTAATGTAATAAAGGGGATTAAAAAAATGTTAAGAGAAAGGAGATGTGTGAGAAAAGAATACACTCTATATATAGAGAGAGAGAAGGGAATGTGAGAGAAAAGAAGAAGAAGGAAATCCTTGTTTGAAGAAAATTTTAAGAATACTATAATATGGAGGTAAGAAGGAGAAATAAATAAATTTTAAGAGATAGTAGAGTGTGGTATTCCAATAATCCTTATATATATATATATATAAACGAAATAGATACAACAAATTCCTTCCTCTCTATAAGATGATATATCTCTACAAATAAAATAAAGGCATCTTATCCTTCATGGATACCTCACCGTGTACTAATTTGGAGTAGACAGACAAAACCAACATAAGAATGATAATTGTGATATTCCACATCCATTCCAATGATAGAATGTTCTCCTAGAAAGAATATATATAGAGAGAGAAAATACAAAAAATGAAAAAATAAAAAATAAAAAAATAGAGAAGGAAGATAAAATATTTGTAAAAAAAAAATAGGAATCCAAAAAAATAAATCTTTACTATAAAATTTCAAAAACATAAGATACTAGTATTCTCTTCATGATAAAAAAAATTAAACTTGCCATTATTAATTTCATTCAGCATTTCTCGAAGTTCAGAGGCTGTTTTTACAAGAATAAGTGGAGTTTCCTTTAAACTTCTCCAGAGAATGGGCTTGGAGAAAACAAAGGGGATTTCAAGAGGATTATCTATATATATAAAATATATATATATATACTTTAAATATTTCCCGAAAATAATAGTAGTAGCGTTTAATAGAAAAATCAAAATATCCATCAGATTATAAGAATTCTATCCTCAGTAATAAAATTCACTCCTTTTATCTAAAGAAATATCACCCTAAGAGGAGAAATGATGCACAAAACCCAAAAAAATAAAAGAGGGCCAGTAGAGTCGTTATTCATGTAAAACTACTTGTTGAAATAAGCAATAAAGTTTACCAGTTTAAAAATGAGGTGTAAAAAAAGAGAAATTTTATGAAGAAGAAAAACATAAAAATTAAAAGTGTTGCAATCACAAAAATGAACTGAAATGCTACAGTTGTATGTACACCCTCGGTTAGATAGATTTGCGGAGGAAGGAGAAGAGAGAAGGAGAAGAGAGAAGGAGAAGGGAGAAGAGAGAAGGTGAGGAAGAAGGGGTAGATATATATATATATATAAAAAGGATAGCCAATGCGATAAAAAAAAAAATAGAGTGAAAAATATCGAATTCAAATATACAATCAAGGCACAACATTTTTTTCTATCTCCATTCACAAAAGAAATACAAATGTACAGGTAACCAAAGGTAGGTTAGGCTCACTAGAGGAAGGTTTGGATGCGTGGCCAATTTGCCACTGCAAAGCATTCAATTCTGCCTCATAAGGATGCGGCAGGGGTACAGGAAGAGAGGGAGAGGCAGGGAAGGTAGAAGCAGATGGCTGATCCTGCAATGAAACTCCTAAAGTAGTTAAATGTGATGCTAAAGGGGACTCTAGAGGGTAAGGAGACGGCAATATTCCGTGAGAAAGAGGCTGGGAAGGCTGAGATTCGCTTTGATTAACAGAGTCTATCTCCATGTTTCCTGCTTGAGGATACGTAGCTTTTGAAAGTGAAAGAGGAGAGCGATCGATTTCTAGTCTAGGCGTAGTCTCTTGAAGGGCAGAAAGAGAAGATTGTTCGTTGGTAGTGAGAGTAGGTACAGTCAGAGGAGGCGATGAAGGAGAAGTTTCCATCACAGAGTGCAGGTGCAACTCTTGAGCTTGTAGAATAGAGAGAGGCATAGGAACAATGGCATACAGTTTGTTATGTAACCGAGGAACAAAGAAGGAACAAGCATTATCGAATAGATGCTTCCATTTCTCTTGTGGACGCGGCTGCGTCGATAGATGATATTTACGAGGGACGGCAACGATGGCTTGAGAAGAAGCGGCCCTACTATCAAAGGAGAGAAGTGAAGGGGGCGAGGCAATGTTGTTACCATTTGCGCCCCTAGCAGCTGTTTTGTCTCCTTGAAGATGTGATGAGATGGCCAAAAGCTCAGTGCGATGGGAGGTAGGCTGAGAATCTGCTAGAAGTTTGGTTCGTTTTTGCGCGCATTTCCCCGGCGTGACACTGGAGGAACTTTTGGAGGCTGATATTGACAGTGCGCTTTCAGCTTCTAATTCTAGGCCAAAGTCTACCTTGTCTAATAAATTATCTAAACATTCCTGAAAAAGATCAAAATTGTCATAAAGCTTCTCTGCAATCAGCTTTCGGCGGCTTCGAATGGACGATCCTTGTTTCTCATGAGACGATGATGAAGATTCATGGGAAAGAGGAGCAGTCGATGACTTCCTAGCCAATGCATTGGATGACAACACACCTGTGGGTGAATTTTCTGAGAGGAATTTTGTCACTTGAGCCCCATCTTCAGTGTTAGGATGCGTATTGGTACCGTCATGAAGAGGAGAAAGAGAGGAAGATGAACCTACGATGTTATTCCTTTCTGTCAAAACTGCTTTATTGAGCAACCCATTTATTGCTTGTGGCTCTACAGTGTAATCGAGTAGTTGCTCCAGGATATCCATTGTCTTGTCGATTGAAAACTGTATCGCAGTAGCATTTTTAGGTACACCTGATCGAAAGCTATATTCTTCACCACCTGGAATCGCGTTAGCGCGACGAACAGCGGTAGAGATTTTGCTCAAAAATGACGGCAAAAATGGAGTTTCAGCAATTTTTACGACATCATCAGGTTGGGCGAGCGTAGAAGGCGATTCTTCCCCTTCTCGAAGAGACTGACTAGTCTCTATCGTTTGTAGCAAACGATCTGCTGTAGGAAGAGAAAGTTTCATAGTGCAGAAGTGAAGTTTTCAAGGTAATGAAGAGAGTCTAATCGGTCTTTACTACGCAGGTAATGATGGCTGTCTTTCAAAAGCTAAAAAGTTAGCGCTCTGAAAAAGTAAGAAACTAAATACCTCTCTTCAAAAGAGAGCAGAGTATGTAGTTTTGATTGTGAGAACGCATTCCATTGCAAGCGCTGGCCTACAATTTTTTAAGTAACGAGTAAAACCCATGCTTAATTCACAGCTTGTCGGGCTGGCAGCAACCTGGCAGTGACCGTATGGAATATATATTGTTGAGCTGATTTTTTGAATAGTTCAGCCTCGGCGATGGTTTAAAGAGGAAATGAAGCGTGACGAAGTACCAAACAAACCATAATAATTATTCAATGATGACAAAAATAGTTTAAAG
Organism: Cardiosporidium cionae; assembly: GCA_015476325.1. Classification (NCBI taxonomy): domain Eukaryota; phylum Apicomplexa; class Aconoidasida; order Nephromycida; genus Cardiosporidium; species Cardiosporidium cionae. The sequence goes on from JADAQX010000296.1 coordinate 33,007, forward strand.
TAATTTTTTTGAAGCAAAGACTTTGGAATTAAAATAGTACTGTATATCTTAATAAAGTAGAATGATGCTCTATGACTGATGGATGTTTCTTTTTCTAAATTAGAAAGCAAAATATATTCATATACGAAGACGATGATCTGTATAAATAGAAATTTTTAATGAGCAGGAATAACATATAAGGTGGCTTTTATTGCCTCAGTTAGCAGGATATTCCGTAGTAACGCTCAACATGCTAAATGGTTACTTTCAAAAATGAGCTAAACAGTGAAATTATTTGCCTGGCGAAATTTATCGAAAGCATATTACATTTGAAAGAAAAAAATAGTTACTAGGTAAAAAGTAAAGTTGGTTGGATTTTTTTAAATAAATTGAAATTAGCGAGCATCTGCTATAATCTCTACATTCTCTTAAATAAAAGAATTTTCAAAGCACAGATTCTCCTATCTACACTCTTATTCAGGAGCAATCAGTATACACTTTTTGAGATCTTCCTTATCCTCGAACATGATTGCAAGAATATTTTTTCTATCATTCTAAAGTCAAGGATAACAAAGGCTACTTTTGCCCCATACAAAAAATTACACTCAAACACTCAAATTGAATGTATGCAATGTGTAACATGATTAGCTTGAGGCGAGAACCTGCAACAAAAAAATGACGCAGCGTTGTACAAATTTAGAATGTATGCAGTAGCAAATTGTCGGGAAGCAATAATTTACTGCAAGACTTTTGAGTTGAATTTATTTGTCTTACAGACTTTCCGCTCTTGTCTACTGAAAATTTTATGTTATGCTGTAATTCCTATACAGGACGGTAGCACTCCAAAGGTTGAAACTGCAGAGAGAAGCATTTTATCAAATCCATAAGCATTTTATAATACCAGAGTTGCGATAAGCAGCATACCTGACTTATTTTAGAGAATTAGTATCAATTTTATTTTTGATGCTTAAACCTGCAGATACAGTGATATACACTACTTGCAAATTCAATTAGCTTCCTTTCTCATATGCCGCCTAATAATGCAGTAGCCCAGCATACCCCTTAGTAAAGTATTTGGGCAGTTGCTACCAAGAGTGGTTAAAGTATGAATCCAATCCATGCATGTATGGGCAGCTACTTTTGGGTTGGAGAGTGAGATAGAAAATTATGAGGGTATGGTAAAAAATTATTCGTAATTCATTTTAAGTAGTATAGTCTTCTGGGCAGGATAATAACCGGCGAATAGGTAATCTGTAGAATCATCCTAATAACACAAATTTGGAAGCGTAGGTAAAACGCTATTTTTTTTCATACTCGCCTATTCAAAGCAATGATTCTATAGCTTGAGGTGTTATGTCCAACCTGGTAACTTCACTAAGGTTATACTTCTTAAATTTACTTTCTTAGGCAAAACATGAATAGAAGTCTGTATTTTGCAAAAATAATTGGATCAATAAAGGCTATTTGTTCTTGTTCGCATTTACAAAAGTTCCTATTTAGAATAATTTCAGGAAATTGAAATCAATACCGAAGAAGAATCCTGATGCTGCTAATACTATCTATAATTAATGGCAAAGTTGTAATGTAATTTTGTTCGATCTTTTCTTAACACGCGGAATTATTGAAATAAATTTCTTAGTGTCAATCTGGTCAAATGTTTACGCTTTTATACAAAAGTTTTTGATTGCTGACTGGAGAAAATTTCGGTACAAAACATATTCTTAAAAACATTCTACACAGCTGTTTGTAATAATCTGTGATCTTTAAGAAATGGCACGACAACAAGCCATAACAAGCGATCATATCCGCAATTTATGTGATAAAAACAATGGAAATGCATAGCTCCCCCAGATTAAGGCTATCACGTCAGAATCTACTACTTTCAGACAAAATAAGAATGTATAACGGAAAAGATAAAATTTTTAAAATACTCTTCTAGAGGGATAAAATATGCAAAGATGCAACATCTATTGTTAATTTAAGACTTTTTCCGCGGCTTGAAAATTTGAATATCGGATACAACATCTTCATGCACGCTGGTTTCTGCATCCATTTTATCATTCATCCCATTCAGCTGCTTTTTTGTTCTCAGTTTGGCAGTCTCTTTCGAAACGGCACGACGTTTTCGCTTTTCTTGCAAAAGTTGCTCAGAGGCTTGCGTTTTCTGAAAAGATATAATATCAAATGATGAAACAATAAAAATTATGCAGTTTCTCCTCTTTCTCTTAATTCCAGAAGCTCCTCCACCTCACTACACTACAGAGGGCTTGCTCACAAGGAAACTTTACCCACATTTTTCCCCATACTACAAAAAATTCTTCCCACATAGAGCACATTCACGTGTTTGCGAACAAACGGCTAAACCACAACCTATACAATTTTCATAAGATAGCATGAAAAGGTGATAACCTTAAAATTAGGATTTGTAGGATCGATTGTGTATTCAGAATGAGTAAAAATTTTAGAGAAACGCGAATCATCCGTATTAATCTGAAAAAACAGAGCAAAATGAAATTCAAGAAACCATCAATCCTGTACTTGCAAGAAATTCAAACGGTAACATTAAAGAAATGTTGAAATCTTCAATTGTAAAATTATGCAATGAGAAGAAGATTTTATAACAAGAACAGGTATTTCTACCGGGATGTAAGCATGCAATGAAAAATAGTGGCAGAGGTTACGTATACACATCTTTCGAGCAAGCTTCCTCTTGTCTATAGAGGGTAGACTGACTGCCTCTCTTAAAATATTCCGCAAACTACTTTTTACTCACCCTTTGACTCAACGCATCTTAGGCAGAATTATAAAAGCTAACCCTCTCCTTAATATAAGAAAAAAATTTCCAAAGCTACTATTAGTCATGGCCTAAGAGTAGTTCCCCTTTAAGAAATTCCAATAGCCACAAGTAGAATCAAAAAACATATACTTTTGAAAAAAAGGAGATGTTGAAAAGATTAGTACATCATAGAATTTATAGAAATTTGCTCACACCAGCATATATACCAGAAAACAGACAAGGCCATCCCTCATATTCTCTACTACTTTGAGTTGACCTCCCAGCCTTAAATTATAATCCAAAATTCTTCCACACGCATCACAGTCTCCGTATATCCCTCTCTAATGCTTTGAAATATAGAGGGAATGGCAAACCTGAAAGGAGGATATGTTTTCTTCCATATTTTTCCTTTTCTTCTTGTTTTTTTGGTATACTTTAGGATCATGCATATCAAAATGACGATTTTCCTAAAAGATATAACAGATGAAGGAGCAATTGCTTATAATAATGACTGCACTATAAATCTTTTTGTGAGGATTCAAACCAAAAAAAGAGAAACTCCCAGCAAGTGTTTCTCAACTATTAAACAGTACAGTGTATAATACTACAGAACAACGTAAAGTATTCTTTAAAAAAAATTTTCATTCTAGAGTTGATTCTGCCTACAAATCTATAGCTTAAAACAAGAAATTTCAAGAGGAATTGAAATGTCAAAAAAAATAACAAAGGACATGGAGGAGAGCATGAAATAACGTCTGTGTCGTATTTCTGCTTAAATTTATAGAAATGAGGAGAAATTCAATAGTATACGTACATCTTTATCCATGAGAAGTTCTAATTCCGCTTGATTTTCCATGGCCCTACGCGAGGCTGTTTCTTCTATATTTTTATTCTTCCAAGATTTCTTCTAAAGGAAAAATCATCCAATTGGATAATAAAGTGAGCACACAGAGCTTCTTCATTTATTAAAATCACACCCAAGAAAATTTGGAAACTACAAACGATAAACTTCTCAAGTTTTAGCTAACCCTGGTTGTTCTCCTCACAGACAGTATCAAAAATAAAATTTGAAATACTATAGACTGTGAAATAAACTATGGAGACTAAACACAAGTAAGGAGATACAATAAATGATTCAACGTGTGATTTTGTGCTCCTAAATAAATGAAAGGAATGTCAGATGTAACAGCCAACCAAAATCACACAAAATTTAAACAAGAAATGAATTCCATGACATTTTTCATTGATTCTATTGGAGAAACGCAATGTGATATAAATTTCCTTCACACATACTACTTTCTCATCTTTACCTTCTTAGGGGGATGTTTTTCTTCTGCAGAAACTATCTTATTTTCTTCTTTGGTTTGGCTGTGAAATATATACATCAAAAAATCTCCTAATGCTTCCATAGAGGAAGAGGAAGAGGAACAGAAAGAGAGAGACAAGAAGGAAGAGAAATAGAGTCAATTAAAATGAATTAAAACAGTAAAAATCCTCACCCATGAGGAGAAGTCAACACAGAGGCAGGCGTTTCAATGGGAGAAAGGAATGCTTTTTCTTTCTCTCCTAAAGAAATCTTTCGTTGCATTTTCTTTATAGCAGGAGAGGCATCATCCGTCGATACTTCTTCATCCTTCATGAGATCCTTCATAGAAAATATAAATACAATGAGAATAGAACAAAAAACTATAAAATACATCCAACTACATATGAACTATTTTCAACAAGAAAAAAAAAAAAAAAAGAGAAATCTTTAAAAAAAAAAAAAAAAAAAAAAAAAAAAAAAAAAAAAAAAAAAAAAAAAAAAAAAAAAAAAAAAAAAAAAGAGAAATCTTTATAAAATTTCTACAAGGATAAAAAGATAAGAGAGGAAGAATGAAACAACTATCCAACAACAAAAAATACTTCACCTGTTACAATGAAATGAAATAGATACGACAAAGCCACCCAAAATTGGCAAAAAACAATTATACACACCAATGAAGAAAAATGCATTCCAAAAATGTATATATAGGACAGCCTTCAGAGAAAATAAAATATAAAAAGAGGAAATAAATAAAGTATAGATACACCTTTATAAGATATCTATCCATTAAAAGTTTTTTATTTTTCTAAAAGAGAGGCAACGATGCTTTGTATACCCCTAAGAGAAGTTTTCGATAATCTTCTAAATTTTTTTCATCAACACGTAAAAATTTAGTATCCACATCCGATGTTTTGATGGATTCTGTCTCATCTTCTGAGTTATCAAAATCTGATTCAGAACCGATAAAATCTTCAACATCCATTTGCTCTAACTCCTTTGGTGTATATCTACAAACATCAGAAATTTAAATATTTTAAAAAAATAAATGTGTACGCTGTATATACAGCACAGAGATACACCTTCGATGTGTACATACAAGCCGACAAAAAATAGATAAAAAATTTCACAGTTTCTAAAGTAGGGTTATAAAATGTATTAACTCTCGTATAGAAATATATTTAGGAATCTCTTGTAGAATCCATCTTCTCTCATTGCATTTCTTTCCTTAGTTTTATATATTTCATAGAAGTAAGAAAATTTTTCCTCCTCTGCCTCTCTCTTCACTTCGTTTCATCCTCCTTCAAAACAGCAGGTTATCCATAATTTTCTTTCTCAAATGGCAGAAACTTTCTAAACTTATTTTGTTTCCTCTTTTTCTTAAATTTTTAAAACATATATTTTATACTCAAAGCATATATCCTCTTCTATACTTTATTTACTCTCCTACAAACCATGAAAAAATTTTGATACATTTTTGATGACGAAATTCTCTTCTAGGACTCACTTTTTTGAAAATAATTTTGCTCTTGCCGCAGGCGGTTCATCCCATGTACAATTTACCTACAAAAACATCAAAAAATAAATAAAATGAGAGAGAAAGAACGAAAATTCGCATACAAAGGAATTAAAAAAGAAATAAGAGGAAAAAAAATAAAGAATGTGGATAAAAAAAAAAAAAGCATTCTAAACAAAATTTCAATCCTTTCATCTCTTCTTGAATCCAAAATTTACTTTAGAATGACGGAGAGCACTGCTGCAAAGAATAGAGGGAGGCTCATAATTCTTGGGAACATCTGTAGCCACAGAGGTAGGAGAATGTGGAAATTCTATAGAATCTGGTATAAATCGTAAATCCATTCCATTTAAACAAAATTCCTAAAGAAAAAATTAAAAAAAACCACAAAGAGATGTAATTTTATTCTTATAGAGGCTATTTGTTAGAAACAGAGAAGGGAGGAGAAAGAGTCAAGAGAAGAGAGAGTAAGAAAATACTAGGGGAGAATGAAAAAAGAAGAACATATATGAATACTAGAAGAAGACAAAGAAATTATGGAAAAAAAAAGAAATAAACACCCTATTGACAAAGATTCTCTCAAAAAATTTCAAATTTAGTAGAAAATAGACTCTTCAAGGGTAAAATTTCTTCTTTAAGTGCTCAAATTTTCTCTTCTTTATGAATATCTCTCTTTCACTAGAAGGTGTGTATATTTTGTAAAAATACTCAAATTTTTATCTTAAATGGCTATCAAAAATTTCCTCTAGCTTTTGCTTGCTACAAAGAATGTTTCTCTCTTAACAGGAGAATAAATATATTCTTCAAATGCATCAAAATATAATTTTTTATCAAATCTCATCACTTTTTGTTTACCGTTTCCATGCCATCCAATTCATCATAAATTTGCTCTGCGATTTCCGTAGAAGAACACTCCACCACAGCATAGTAATAACTGAAAATACAAACTCAGAAAGAAATAAGAAAATATACAACTTGACAACAGAAAGAGAAATATACATAAAACTTATTAATGAAAGAGAAAAACTGTTTTTAAAAAAATAGAGACTCATATAAGAGAGAGATAAAACAAAAATAAGATGTAAAACATAAAGCAAGACAAAGAAATAAAAATTATGAAGTAATGTTTGCATATATTCAAAATCAAAGCACAAATCATAAAGAGAAGGCGCCTACATTCACAGTTTATCCTTCATTTTTCTCAGTTTCTTCTTCATTCCCTCCTCTTTCCTCCACCTCCCTCACTCCACCTCCTTATTTCACCTCCCTCACTCCACCTCCCTCACTCCACCTCCTTAATTCACCTCCCTCACTCCACCTCCCTCACTCCACCTCCTTAATTCACCTCCCTCACTCCACCTCCCTCACTTTCTTTGTAGAAAACTAAAAATAGCATGACAGCTCTGTATCCTACTTGGCATGTTTGGCTTGATACTCTCGTAATTTTTCTTGAAGTAAAGCTTCTTCTTCTTCCGTTGTTTTATATAATTTACGAATATTGGAATATGTATCTTCTCGTAAACGTGTGGCTGGCAATTCCTCTTCATTCTCTTCATTTTCATCCTGTTTGGATGTGTCTGCCTCTAAAGAAGATGTAAGATCTTCCTTAGTAACCTTCTCTGAAGATTCTTGGGTGGTAGTCTCCTTTGAATATAAAATTTTAATAATAATAACAAAAGCATTCAAAAAAAAAATTAATTTAATTAATTACACACTGAAAAAAAAAAATTCAAAACATCAAAAATCACACACACTCTAAAAAATGAAAGCTCTTTAAAATATTTTAACAAAAATATAAAAAATATGACTGCAACAGAAAATTTTCAACACACTTCATCCGCCTTAAAACACATCCCTCTCTCTCTCTTCTCTCTCTCTCTTTTTTTTAAACTGTCTATAAATATAACTTCCTGTAACATCTTTTCTCCTTTCAAAAGATAAAAAGTATGCATTGAAGGAAAATAATTTTAAGAAACTTACAAAGAGGGGTCCTTCGTTTGCTTCTCTTTCCATCATTTGTAATCCATAATCGGAGGGATATATCGCCACACGTTCAATGCCACGATCTAACATATAAAAAAGTAATAGTTTCATTTGAATTAAAAATAATAATTTCCAAATCGACTTTTAGAGATCAACGAGAGCATATCTTTTATATACAAAGAGGGAATAAAATTTTGTTAAAAAGAAGATGAAATGAGAAAAATGATGAAAACTGTTTGAGACCTATCAAAATAAAATGTAATATTTCCTCATCCAAGAAGTTCTATAAAAGTTTTTAATACTCTGAAGAAAAGAGAGAGAGAGAGATGCTGACTCTCTTTCTATACATTTTCATCCTCTCATACAGTTTGATACGTATCCCATAAATGAATTGCAATAAAATAAAAGATGAAAATTATCTTCATTTTTTGGAGTATTTCTCATCGAAACTTCTTCATTTCTTCTCACTACTTCATCCTTATAATGTATTCATTTTCCTCTCACTGTCTCTCTTCATTTCCTACTTTTTTTCTCATATCGCTTTCTTACAGAATATTTATACACACAATTTTTAACTTTGTAAAAAAAAAACAAAGCTATAGGCACCTATAAACTCTCATAGAAGTTAGAGTAGAAATAAAATTAATAGATACTAAAATCATAAAGAGCTGTGTGTTATTATATATAATAAAATTTCGTCTAAGATAGATATATATACTCTGCAAATAAAAATCACTTACCCTCTCTACCAAATGTTAAAACATCGGTAGGGTTAGCACGTCCTGTTCTCACTAAAAATGATTGCAAAACAATCAATAAATCTGCTGCAGTGATATAATGCCATTTACATCCCATGATGGATAAACGTTTCGTAGCTTCTCCCTATTTAAAACACAATAAAGTTTAGAAAATAAAGAATAAAACTCTAAAAATGAAATAAACAGAAATCTCAGTGGAGACGGAGTAGAAAACTTTGAAAAAACAAAGGAAAGAAGGAAGGGGGAGAGAGTAGGGAGGAGAGAGAGAGAGTAGGGAGGAGAGAGAGAGAGAGTAGGGAGGAAAGAGAGAGAGAGAGTAGGGAGGAGAGAGAGAGAGTAGGGAGGAGAGAGAGAGAGAGAGTAGGGAGGAGAAAGAGAGAGAGAGTAGGGAGGAAAGAGAGAGAGAGAGTAGGGAGGAGAGAGAGAGAGTAGGGATGAGAGAGAGAAAGAGAGTAGGGAGGAGAGAGAGAAATAGAGAAAGAGAGAAAATAGTTGAGAAGAAGAAAAAAAGTAAAAGAGAATACCACTTCTACAAAGAAACATGAGATCCAAGAAAGAACTGCATATGCATACGCAGCCCGAAATCTTATAAGGAGAGGAAGTACGAAGGTGCTGCTAAATAGGAGCTTAAAATATGAAAATCTAAAACTTCAGCACCTCTTCTAAAACATACAAATGAAACCAATCTCTGTAACTATATAGGGTGTGTACATTTGTTGATATTTCAAAAATTGAATTGTAGTATATGCGTATTTACTGCAAGTTTATGTATATCTAAAATTTTATTTTTACTTTTGGAGCATTGATAGCGTTAGATTGCCATACGACAGCTTCGACTTCTTCCTCGCTTTCATCCTCTGTATCATTCTGATAGTAAGAAAAAAAAGAGTCAACTATAAGCAATAGGATGCCTTAGAAACGGAAACAAATCTTTTAATCCATATTTCTTGCTTATTCAAACTATTGGAAAATCCAAAAGTACAAAAATATACTAAAAAAACAGTAACAAAAAGGCAAAGCTCCATAACTACAGACACTTTCTTCGTTTCTGGAGAAATAAAGAATTTTTAAGAAACAAGGGAATAAAAAGAAAGAGATATGAAACGTGTAGAAACAAGACAATATTTTCAAAGAAATCATCAACTACGTAAACACGTCAAAATAAAATGTAAGAGTGAAGGCCATCTGTTTGTTTAATAAATACATAATTGAAAAAAAATAAAATATGTTGCTAATCCCACACTGAGAACGAAGATCGGCTACGTTGACACGCATTGAAGAAGTTGATTGAATGAGGAAGTAGCAAAGCATTTTAAAAATGAAACAAAAATTAGAAAGACGTAATGAAATAGAAATAAAAGCAGCAAAAGAATCCCAACAAAACCATCTCTATGCTCCTGTTCTATAATTTATAATCAAGATTTACAAATAAAACACAAAAACCAACCCATGCAAAATCTCGTTCACCGAAAGGATAGAATGACTTTAATTAACAAAAAAATAACTACACATGGTATTACCTCGCTTGCACTATCACTCAAAATTTCATCCGCTGAGCTTTCATCGCTATCCTCAGATATCACATCCCTTTCTAAATGTTGGTTGGTAACATTTGACTTCGCAAAAACATTCTGTTTAGATGAAAAGTATGGTGAAGTATGTATTAAAGTGTCTTCAATGTCTTGGATGGCTGAATTTGGAGAGCACAAGGCAGCTGATACGACTTCTGTAATCAGCTGAGGAGCCAAAGAAGTAGATAATTGATTTGATGTAGTAGATTTCCTATCTTTTTGTAATGGCATTTTCATTTTATTTTTGGGCATGGAAGAGCCGCTCTCGTGATTTTGGTACGTTTCCATAAGTGTCTGGTCCGCCTCTATTTTTCTTGCCTCTTTTATAAGGGCGGGGTCATCCTCACCCTTGCTGTCCACTGGTAGTACAGAGGAAGCTCCTTCGCCAGTCTGGATAGCATAGTACTTCCCTAAATCTTCCAGAGGGAAATCCTTTTTTTTCTGTTTCTTATTCTTTCTACCGTAAGGATCAGTGCATGTATACTTCTGAAACCGTGTATCTGTTAATAGCTTCGAAAACCTTTCATCCACTTGCAACTTCTTGAGTTTCATGGGAACTTTGCGGAATCGTGGATCGTTCTGCGGCTGAAAGCGCTCATCCGTAGTCACAGCGGGTGTATCTTCACGGAGTATGGTTGAAGCATGAATCGTTTCGTCCGCAGAGGCCTTCTGCGTAACAGAAGTCTGCCCTTCATGATGCTTTTTTTTTCGCCGTACGGAATCATTAGGAGCTATTGCTTTTGCCATTGTGCGTCAAATACTTCCAGAGTACACAAAAAACAAAAGGCAAAAACAAGTTGTTTCAAAGACAAAATCTTGAAATTAACTTCAAGCAAAAATAAGTGAATGAAAATTCCGTAGAGAACCTCAAGCCTGGTCTCCTCCGTTTAAAATCCTTCCGTATTTAGAATATCGGTTTCGCAAGCAAGAAACATTTACGAAGGAAAACTGTTGAATATACTGCATTTAAGTCGCTGGTTGCTTCATTCATGACTAATGAAACGAATAATTTCTTTAAACTTGAAGGCGACTCGCAATACGGTGATGAAAGCAAAAGTATGAATGGAAGCATATACAGAGTAGCTACGAAGAGAAGGATCTGAAAGCAAAAATGAGCCCAGAGGATTGATATAAAAGCTACCTAATCCTTCTAAAATGAGAGAATGCAGTGATAGTATAAGGGCTAGAAGATAGCAATGCTGATTTAATTACATTAAGGAGCTTTACCAGCAATCGCGTAAATGGCTTGTAAACGTAGTGATAGTGCTGTGAGCATTTACATAGTTACGTAACGACGGGTAAAGAAGCATAGTGGGAGCTTTTGATTATTGTTGTCCATTGTTTACCACATGGCACATTCGCACTGTATTAGCTTGCTCCCGCAAATGCAGTAGCTGTAACACGGACTACGGCGGAGCTTGCTGTCGCCGTACTTCGTTCAAAAGTATTCGGAACGAGGACATATTCACTAAAAAGAATATTTTACAAATGAAATTGCTAGCCCTACCAGGACTAGCTTGTATTCAAAAGAATAGCACGATGATGCATACGCATTATCAAGTGGCGGCTAATTTGTTGTATTATTTATTCTGCGTGATGGTATGAAAAATGTGAAAGCTAAGGTAACATTTGTTTTTATATATAGCATTGTTTTCTAAAAAAAGCTATAAACTTTCGAAACTACCAAAAGGGGGCTGCTTTTTTTTCTCCTTGTATTTGCATGTAAATATAGTCAACTTTGCGTGTACTTACGGCTTGCGCACATGATCTTGACTCATACACGAAAATTGCTTCCCAACATGATCGAAATAATTGCAGGTGGCAATCAAATAACATGTTATTCCGAGAAACTAGTGCAAATCATTTTTTAAAGAAACAGATCAAGTCAATGTATCAATTATCAAAAATTATATTTGTTTCCGATTTGAGGAATATACACAACGATCGTTACAAGAAATGAAATAAATCTCTACACGTATTTTAGCTATTTTATTGTTTTGCTATTTTAGAGGCACTTTCTTTTAGTGATGCTTACTTTATTACTACATCATTTCGTATTTACTTTCCTTTCTGATGTACTAAATTAAGATAGATTTTCAAACTGAGGAAGCAGAAAATTTATAGAGAGCCCCATTACTGGTTGAAAGTTAGTACACAAATGATAGCAAATAACTCTAGAAGTCGGGAAAAATTAGCACCGCGAGTTTTACTTATTTCGAAACAAAGTTATTGGTAGACTCTGAGATCATTACCGTCTCTACTTTTTGACTTAAATTTTACAAAGATTAACATGTTTCCATCTTTAGTTTTCCATCGGAGAATCCATTAACGCCATTATTGTGTCACGAAGATGCAGCACCAATACTGCTTCACAAAAATTACTTTGTGACATTAAATAAAAATAGCAGACAAGTTGAGAAAATGCGATATAATTATTGAAATTCGGTCAATCTATTATATAGCATTTGCCTCATCTCATGGTAGCTTGCTCTTATCAATATTTGTACCTATGTGCTAGCCATAACACGGGATGTGACTAGAAACATCACATTTATTTGCGCTGCTTAAACTGCATACTCTTTTGCGGATTGCCAATGTATGAGCACTTCATTGCATACACTTTGACTGCTCAAAAACGGAATACGATCCGCTTTGTTTTTCTGTAACAAATTGAGGGTTGAAAAGCTGAATGATCCAAATGCTTGTTTCACTGGCAATTCTCATACTGGGGGCAAGTATAAAAATTAATGAAAATTGGAATTTGCGAATATTATTTCAAATATTTGTGAAATAATGAATTAGTAAAGCTTCACAGGCCGCTGATGGGGCTAGGTAAATAAGAGGCGTGAGTTTCACAGACTAATTGGTAATACTAACCCTCCTTCAGGAAATCTTTATGGTGTCAAAAAACACCAATTTCTTGAAGGCTTCAGCATGTATTGGCAGCCACGTGCATCTTCATGGAATTTCATGCAACATGTCCACCCATAACGGCCTTCCATACCTATTAGGTCCCATTTGCCACTATGATACGCTATTTTATCGCCCCTAAAAATCATCTTTGGTTTTGTTTCATTTGATAAGCTGCTCATTCAAAAAGATGAAAGCAAACACCAACATTCAAAATTCATACAAAATACTTTCTATGTAACTATAGCATTTTGGTATACCTGCCAGCAATAGTAAAAGAAATTCAGCAAAGGTTAATAAACATTTTCTATAACTCATGCAATGTTCACTTATTGTTACACAAAGCTAAATGGATATTCACATTGTCTCCCTTCTCTTCAATATGAAATATCATCTCCGAGAAAGTTTAGTATCAAGGACTTAATTATAAAATGTATTTTCATCTATAAATATTAACGTAATATATTCGCGAACTTGCTTAATTTTTGAGGTGTATGGCATGATTGATTATATGTGCGATGTTGAAATGCTGCTGCATAACTAGTAAGTGATAAATTTGGTTTCGCACGCATATAAGAACTAGGCACTGGAGAAATCGTTTGCGTGCCAGCATCTTGAAGGAGTGCTTTTATGAAAAGGGTACCTGGTGCCTGCACAGTATTAATTGGCGCAGGAGTGAGTGCACCAAATGAATGAGCGGGTAATGTAATGCTTCTAACTCTGCAAGAAAGCTATTTTCTATATTAGCGAGAAGTACCCTCCATTCCAATTTTTGGTGCTTCTATTGACGTGAACATTATGTGTTTTAATGCAATAAAATAATTTTATTCCAATATTATCACATGATATATTAATGTAATAATTTTTTTTTATAATTATTTTTTATCTAATCGCTTCATCTGATGATTCACTTTTACACAACAAAGACACTACTAATTCAGCTCACTGATGAAATAGTTTTCCCAGTTGTAGTATGTAAAGAAGAAGCAGGAAACACTGCACTACTATGTTTCGGTGCAGAAGTTGAATTGTGGGACGCTTGCGCACGGGTAAGTTCCTGCAAAGAAAAGTCTTGAATGGAGCCTGCAAAACCAGGTGCTGATGATTGTTCTTCATGTGGCAATTGCTCAGTTCCAGCGTTCTCTTTAAATTTGTGATCACTGGCTGCTTTGAATAGTTAATATAGAAAGTGTACTGCGTCAAATAGAGTTATATTTCTCCATTCGAAACGTCGAGCATCGTTCATGTTCATAAGGATATAGAAACTACTCTGTGTGGTGAACCAAAATGTTAAAATATAAGCGCAGCAATACAAGGATATAAAAAGGATGCAATGACCAGAAATACTCATTAAAACATTTGCTAACTCATTTAATAGCTAATGGCTAGCACCCCTCAAAGCTGAGTTAGGTTCACGTACTGTTTGGGTTTTTTAACGCATCTGCCACTTGCTTTGTATTCGTTATTTTCAAAGGAGGCACGTATTGTACCAGTGGGGCTGCTTTTGCTGGTGTAACAGTGGGAAGTGGCTGCGGATTTTTTTCCTCCCACTGGGAGATCTCTCCTCCAGTATCGGCATGAAATAATGTAGCAATGCTCGGAATAGCTGATCCCCTTCGTACAAGACTGCCCGTCACCTTTCCTCCCCCTTTTTTGCCTACCCGCCTTTTCGGTTGAGATAGGAATGTTAACATGTCGCTCGAATAAGAACACCTTGTATGTATAACTTCAGTAGATTTAAAACTTGCAATGTGGCTCCAATTGCAAATACTTTACCAAGGCTAAATGAGCAAGATATTTCATTCAGCTGCTGCTGCGCTCCATTTTGGGGATATCTCTATTAAATCGACCCTCTTGAACCGACGGTAATATTGTCGGCCCTGTACTGTTTCTCTGGCTAGATTACATTGAGTGAATCTCAGCAATATAAGCATGGCATTTTCAGCATTCTGCGAATTTCACTTCGAGTAAATTGAATTATTTATGAACCATTAAAAGAAAAACGACGATGTCCAATTTTTTCGCGTGCATTAGACATCAATCTTAAAACAGTCAAAAAATTGATAAATTTTTCCAAATCTTGCTAGTGACGCCAAGAATATATATTTTTAATATATTGAGATATCACAACTTCAGTATCACTTATTTAAATTCCTAAAATCTCTTTTCGTTGCCAAAATTTCCCTGCCAACCACCGCAGCATAAGGTTATAATAAAAACGCGCGTTATCACTTCCTCATTTAGCTTAAGAATTAAGACTACAACCTTTTTGTTATGAATATACCTTCCACTGAATCAGGCTCTCGTAATGTTTCGTTTTTTATATAGCCTTATCATACGTTTTAAAGTTACCCAATGTTAATCATTTTGTCAATCTGCTTAAGCGCTTACCAACAAAATAGCACTTTCTCGAGATTGCATTGACTTCTATGTATTAATTCTTCTGGATATTTCCAGCTATAAGAAGCGGCCCAATAACTTTTCCCCTTTTACAAATGTTTCAAACATGGTATTTTCTAGCAATTCATTGACATCTCGCTTGGTATTCAAAAACTTTTAAAAGAATCTATAAACAATGTGAAATATATCTTCTAATTGTAGAGCATCCTAAATAACTATCTCTTCACCGTAAATATGCTATGGAATGAAAACAAATCTGGGGAAAATTCCAGCAAAATTTTTTGGAGACAACTATAAATTTTAAACAACACCATAATTGAAACCATTTTAACTCAACACCTACATTTCCCATAAAAGCACTAGGCCAAACACTTTGAGAAGCTGCCGAATAAACTATTTCGTGCGAATAAAAACAAGACTTACCAAAAGTCGTTTTATCCTTTCTGATTTTCTAAATGATTGGATTTTTTGCAGGCCTAGAATGTGACAAAAATAGGAGATTCATACCTTATAGAATTAAAAAACACTGCAAACGAATTTACTCGAGAGAAAAAACACTGCCTACCGATGATACCCTTAACTTAACTTCATATTGAGGAAATTTTATTTGTTTAATTCATTTTTTTGTAAAAGCAGCGGAAAATGTTCATGACTAGGAAGTCACGTTTGAACGCCTCAATTGTATTAGGGGGAACTTATTTTGTTAGAGTATGCATATAAGTACAGTTTAGTAGTAATCTGATGAATGATTAATACAAAATTTTTACTTCGCTTAGTTTCTGTATTATTACTTTTTATATTACAAATAGCAGCGATTCACATTTCATGTGTACTTCGTGTAAGTTTGCGTAGTACATGACAATAGCAAAGAGCGCAGTTTAGACTGAAGAAATAGAAAAAACTAAAAATAATATTGCGGGAAATAACAATCTCTGTTCCCTGCTGTTTTAAAAATATCGTACATAGGTCTTGTTTCCTAAACTTTGTTATACTAATATTCATTTTTCATTCAGCACTTTCATCTAATAGATTAAAACGATTTTGTATGACAAAAGGTACAAACATTTTTTAAGAATGGTAAAAAACAGCAAATTTAGCCAATTCAAACACGCAGTAGCTTATAATATTATCACTAGTATAAAAGGAGGAAAATTTTAGTAGCCTTTTTCATTTACTCTAACCAAGATTTAACAATACCTAATATTAATGACTGCATTCAATCAATGTACTATTTTCCTACAAATTAACAGAATACAGGGTAGGGTACAACTGGGAATGGCTTTTTCAACACAAGTTGCAAGTATTTGTATTTACAAATTTGGAATTTGGGAACGATATACAGGTATCAACTGTATTGCAGCACTTAAATTATTCAAACTGGCTAGCGAACAGAAAAGTTAATCTTCGCAAGCAAATGCCGTGCCTTTTTTAAAGTTGTACCTACTCGCAACAAAATCTCATCTACTTCAGATACAACAGGATTTGTAGGCATTTGCGCACGCTGACTCTCTGAAGAAATTATTGTTGCAACGTTCCCAGTAGAATTATCGGAAGCGATAGCCTCCAAATCTCCATGAGTACTGTCTTTGTTCCCATCGGGTAATCCCAAAGACTTGACAAAAAGTGAAAAAACTGAGCCTCCATCGCTGATAGCATCGCCTTCAATAGAAGCAGGCAGTTTCATATGACATTTATATAAGGTGAAATCACTCGCAGACGCGCGCCCTATTTCCATGAAATGCTCTGCAATGTTCTCCATAGCTCTAGCAGAGTGCATGAATTGCCTGCAAAAAATGCCAACAAACCTTTTGATTTTATTGAAATGCATGACAAAATGAAATGAAGAAAATTTCATCTCTCAGATAGTCTCAATCCTTTATAATGATTCTGAACGTATTATTAAAAGAAACAAACTAATTTTACTTTTTAGAGAGATAGGCAAGATCCGTGGAAACACCCCACAGTATTTTTCAGAAGGAAGGTAAGTCCTTCAGTTTTCTGTTGCTTTGAAATTTCACCAAAATAGAAGTAGGAAACACCACAAAAATTCTTTATCGAACAGTCATGCGAGTGTTGTGCCTCTATAAGATCTCATAAAAATGCTCAACAAGCGACTATGAAGATAAGAAATTTTTATCCTAGTACCAAATGAACCCGCTATTAAAATATAGTAAAATAAAATTAAAAAAAGAGAGCTCACAAACATATGAACTTTTACTTGGTATGCTTTCCTAATCGTGCTTTTGCTATGAGTTGCTGAAAGAAAGATATCCAGCTTATAGAAGAGGCAGCTTCGGTTAAAGCTATGGCACAAGTACTTAACGCGGTGATTATGCTGCCACTTAGCTGTGAAAGATTATACACGATATAAAAGGAAGTGAAACCAAAGATATTTATGTAATCAAACAAAATGCATCTCTTCATTATAAACGAATCTTTTATTTACAAGCAGCTAAAACAGAACCCTATCAATGCATAAGCATTCGTTTAAATCTGTACCTGTAACAGTTTGACTTCGTTTTGTGGGGTCATAGAGGCAATACTCATTGTGACTAAGAGTGTGTCTATATCAAACATAGGCACAGACGCATTTTTTCCACTCTCACTGCCTGTATTTCGAGATAGTTTTCCTAGGCGATTATCTAATGAAGGAAATGTGGAAATCTCTCTTGTATTTCCAGTTGTAAGTTGTTTATCTATGGTTTGAGGGAAGAGAGAATCATGTGGACCGAAAAGAGTTTCTTTTTTAGAAGATGAAACGGTAGCCTCTTTATAATCTTTTCCTAGCTGTGCACAAATGTTATGAAGTAAACATTGCCACCAAACATTCAATGCAATAACAAAAACATGCTCCAAAACAACTTTATTTTTCTCAGGATCGGCTGTACTCTCTTCATATGCTTGGGATCGCTTCACTACCTGAGTAAAATAAAGTTGAAAACAAAAATAAAAAGAAGAGAATACAAAACAAGAAATAGTATCCTTGTGTTCATCTCATGCATGCTTATAGGCTCTCCATTAAAACAAGTATGTGTTTCATTGCATTTTAGGATGGGATTCTATTAGAAGTATTATTGAAATAATCCATCGCATCTTACTACAGGCGTATAGACTCTATCACAGAAAAATGATAACTTCAACAAAAAAAGAAAATTGGCCAAAAGGATTAGACGGAGTGTATAAATTCTATGTCGAGAAGTGTACATACACACGCATAAAGTTATACGGCCAAAAGAAGAGCCTCCTTTTGAAAATCTTTCCAATCTCAAGAGAATCAATTTAATTTATCTCTTTTTTTAATGCGAGTTCCACATATAGTTTCAAGAGGTTCTAAAACGCACATTTCTTCACTATGCAGTTTTTAAAATAAGATTTTCATCATCTAGAGCGACAACACATCTATACTGAAGGGAATTTCTTAAAAAATGGATGAAGAAAAGAATTTTTCTGTGGTACATACATTTGTATTTACGCAGCAAACTCACACTCTGTAGGAATGTCACAATACTTTCTATGGATTCTAATGGCAATGTGTCCGTTGAAATTGATTTCAGATATTCTTGAAGATGGTAGAGAATATCTTTCTGATCCACCAGCGTAGTCCGAACAGAGAATCGAAGGAGTGGCTAGAAATACAAATAGAATAAAGAGATAAGCTGCTAAAAAAATTTTTTTTACAGAGAATCGAAGGAGTGGCTAGAAATACAAATAGAATAAAGAGAAAAGCTGCTAAATAAATAAATAAAAAAATTTAACAGAAACCTCCCATGGCCTAGCCTGAGTTAATTCTATCCAAGGATATGCATTTCAGATTTGAAATGGCCCAAATACGCTCTAAAAAAAACTCTATTCTTCTGTATATACCTCTCTCTCTCTTTTACGAATAGTCTCCTACACAGGTCACGTTTTATAAATTAAAATCTTGAAACCAAAGGATTCCCTAGCAAAAAACCCAAGGATAAACAAGATACTCCCCACTTCACTATTCCATACAAAGCATAAAAAAAAACACACAAAATCACGTTTTTATAAGGAATGAAGGCTATATACTCTATAGGCACAATCTTATGAAAGAGAAAGGCAAAAGAAATATTTCCATACTACTACAGAAAGAAAGGATGGAAGGAAATTTTTTTTTTTTTTTTGCTTGACACACCATCAAAGAAGGAAGCAACAAAGAAGAGGAAGAAGAAGCGTTTTCATGCCCATTAGAGGGAGAAACATCTTCTCTAGAAATCGAAATTTTACGTAGAAGAAGAGATAAAGCCAAGAAGGCGCCAATCAAAGAAGAAAGGCCAGGAAAGGGAGCATTGGAGGTGATTGACGTCATCAGTGCATCCCTCAAGAGGATTAAGGCAGCAATCGCATCCTCTGTAATCTATGAAGAAATTTAAAAGAAAAAGATTATATCAGGATCATAGAATATCACTATGCAAAAGTAGGATATCTCCAAAGCAAATGGAATAAATAAATAAATAAAATACTTTTTTTTCCTTTTTTTTTTTTTAATGTCTGTAAGGAATGCCAAGAAGCAAAAATGTTCACACCAAAATACATTTTTAAAATATAAATAGTAGTAAGAGAAGACCCACACATCCTTCTAAACAAAAAAAATAAACTTCAAGACCACTCCAAGTAACTCTATAAACTTATTTAGAAAGCAATTCCATAGCTCAAAAAAACAAAAAAACAAAGCAAAATTTATAAAAATTAAAAGGATACTTACACCCTAGTACTTCCTATCTTACAAGAATAAAAGGGAGATAAACGTAAATGTTTTGATTGAGAGGGATGAAAATGTATTTTCTTATACTTTTATATTGGTTTCAGGAACACCCTTTTAAGATTTTGTTTACTTTTTTAAATACAATAGGATAATTTTCTCTATATAAAAATGATTGGAGAGTGTTTTGCAAAAAGCATTTAAAGGGAAGAGATAGAGAGCTTGCAAAAACAAACTCTCTATCTTGTGTGTGTTGTTCTCCTTAAATCGATTCTCAAATTTTAAGTAGATGTTTCAGAGAATTGTAAAAAAAATAAATGTTTTCATATCACCTCTACCCATTCCACAAGAGCATAAAATCGATTTCTCTCCATCCTTTCTTCCTTTACCTCCCATAGACTATAAACTTCTAATAGAGAATCATGAAAACATCTTGTCATTCACATAAAAGTATAGAAATTAAAAAAAAAGAATATCGTACCCAACGTGTATTTGAAGTTTCTATAATAGCTGTACTAGCAGAAGAAATGGCTTTCGCACAGACAATTTTATCTTCACGAAAGGTGGAATGAATTTCCTGAAAATATAAAAGAGAGAAAAAATAAGTCTATAAAAAAAATTGCTTCATCGTGAGAGAAATTTCTATCCTTTGTTTCCTTCATTCCTTTTTCTTTTTTTCTCTTGCTTAGCTGTTTCTCTCTGTTAAGGATTAAAACTCAAAGGAAAAAAAAATATATATATATATATATTTCTACCTATTGTATTTAGTAATATTCTACGAAGATAACTTTTTTTCTATAAAAAATAAAAAAATAAAAATCATCACTTCCCTTCTATATATATATATATATTTCTTTTAATAAACTATACAAAAATACAAACTTTCAAGAGTTATATTTCAATCCCCTTTCTCTCCACTCATACCTCTCTCTCTCTTTCTCTTTCTCTTTCTCTCACAGTTCATATACGAAGAGATAGACTATGACACCCTCATTTCCTAACTTTTCATTGATATTTCCAGCAGGATGAGGCCATTCAAAGAAGCTATCCTTTCTACTCACTAGTATATATATATAGAGAGAAAGAGAGAGAGAGTAGAGAGAGATTCTCTTAGAATGCAGTCTCCTATCCTCTACATGTGTATAGAGAGTCGTAGCTTCTATTACTAATAAAAAAAGTATTCACAACGCCACAGAGTACAAAAATTTTCCAAAAAAAAAATTAAAAAAATTCCATCCTACCCTTTTCCAAAAATAACAGAGTGAAATTAAATGTGTTTTAATGCCAATCCAATTCATAGGTGAAAGTATTCCAACGAGTTTTTGCCAGCGTGCAGCCACATCTTCATCCAAGCTATGAGAGAGTGTATAGCCCATGGCAAAAAGTTGAGAAGAAATCTCCTTGATATCCAAGAGCATCTTGCATTGACTATCTCCCCACCAAAATACAAAAAAAAAAAAAAACAAAGAATTCTCAGGAGAAGAGAAGAGAGAAAAAAAAAATGGATATTCCATAAGGCATGCAAAAGAGAGGCACACCAGAGGATGAAAGAGAGGTGGAATAGAAGGATAGAAATATCGCGAAGAAAAAATATAGAAAAAGTGCCAAAGAAAATAGTAGGTAAGAAAGAGAAACTCTTGTAAGAAATAGAAGGAAAAATAGAAAAATAGAAAAATATATTCACATAGAAAAAATCACTCTCGTAAACCAAACAAATATATATATATATATATTTAAAAATAAACATTCCTGTATATAAAATAATCCTCTCTCTCTCTCTCAATGAAATTCTACCAACAAAGATCTTCTAAAGCCTTTCCAGCAATGCGGCGATAAACATTTCGAGCATGCTGATCGACAGCTACAGAGGGAGGAGGTTTCAACAAGTTTTCTGTAATAACCTATAAACAAATTTATTATAAGAATTTATCATTTATTTTGTTCATAAGTATAATAAAAAAATAGTAAAAATGCCTCTGAAAAAATTTGTAGAAATAAATACATAAAAACACTTTAAAATAATGAAATTTAAAAAAATTTTTGTATAGAAAATACATCAAAAGAAAATAAAGTACATTTCAAAAACAAAATTTTTATCCAATAAAATTTTTTTTTTTTATACTGAACTCTTACTTCCTCCTCAAGAGCAGATTACTCTATAAAAATAAATTTTTGAATCCTTCAAGTTTTGGATTTCTTTAGCAGAGACTCTAACTTCTTTTTGTATAAAAAAAATTTTCAAATCGTGCATATATCTACGATGCTTAAATTTCGATTATATATTTCAAAACTTTAATCCTCATAAAAAAGAAATTTAATTGAGAGATTCAACAGAATGAAATTCTTTTAATAGATTTTTTTTACTTGTGTGACAATGGCTGTGGGTGTAATACGGCTTAAACTTGCAAAGGCAGAAGATGCCATTTTTCGAACTTTTTCCGAACTATCAAAGAGGCATTTGGCCATACCCTTTTTAACAGAAAAATTATATATATAGCATAGCATTTGGGAGAGAATTGGGAGAGAGAGAGAATTTGGGAGGGAGAGAGAGAACTGAGATAGAGAATTGAGATAGAGAGAGAGAGAATTGAGATAGAGAGAGAGAATTGAGATAGAGAGAGAGAATTGAGATAGAGAGAGA
>JADAQX010001213.1:0-11214 GCA_015476325.1 Cardiosporidium cionae
AGTGCATCTATCTCCTCCCTCAAATTAACTACAAGACTCTACTCTACGCATTACAACACAACAACCTCACCTACTTTTAAGTTAGTTTTAGTCTGACTCCTCTAGAAGTGTTAGAGTATTGTGTGAGTACGCAAAATTTCACAACTCACCGAAACCTCCCGCACGTTCACAAAGGGTGGATTAGACAATACATGTAAGTTGCCAGCAGAAGTAAAGGGCAATTTCAAATATTTGTCAGGATGTAACAAGTGTAATTCGCTAACACCCAATTTAATGTGCTGCTTTGAATTGCATAATCTGTTACTACGAGCACATATTTTCTTTGTGTAGCAAAAACGCACGGAGATTCAAAGCAGAAACAGAGCAACTGCTGCGACCTTGCAGCCCAACCATCCCCAATGCGGATATAATATATGTTACTTGATATGCCCGGCCAATTTAGGCAGAAACTACGATTCGGGGAAAGCATTAAGGCGAGCAAGGGCAAGTTAAGATTGTAACCACGATAACGAATGATGAACGTGATTGGATGTTAACATGGATTCAAGAAGAAGATATATGAGACTTTTTATACTTTTTATAAACTTTCTACTTTTTATGCTTTTATATACTTTATGCTTTTTGTTCCTTTTCGAATTAGATTTCTTTTGCTGAATCGTTTACCTTCTACAAAGTTGTTTCTCTTGAATTGTTGAATTGCTTCATACGCATGATCAGTAGCATCCTTTTAAGTTTATAGTTATTTTTCAAGTCGTAACTTACATCTTTCCTTCTTTTATTTTTCTTTACGATATTAAACGAACGAGTCTGCAAAGAACCCTTTTCCTTAAGTTTTTTTAAACCTCCGAGATATATAAAATAACGCTTGTTTGCGTGCTTTATAACCTTGTGATAATGAAAATAGCATAGCAAGTTCTCATCTTTCCCAAGCAGTACCAACACTTCTCGTTACCATTAACTAAGTAGATGGACAATTATGTTTCGCTGTCTCACGTCACTAAAAAATGATCCTTTCCGAAATTGACGCTACAGCAACTTGCAGAAAGTGGATTGAGACCACACATGTAACAAGTGTGGAGGGTGTGTATCAAAGGCATTATTTGTGTATGGTATTATTATTCTAGTATGATATTTCCTAGCGCTTATCTACTTTTTGCCTATTTCCTTTATGTCCCCTTCCTACATTTTTACTTGCTATCATTCTTTCTCTGCCCCTTGCCACGCCGGCACGGCCATACTGTTTCCCTCATCATCTGCGACGTAGCATTCATTATAAAGAAGCACGCCGTCCAACGTAACTAATATCGAACGCACCTAGTGACAAGCAGATGAGGGGAACGAGTGTTAGGTGGAGGGTCGATTTACTTCTTTTTCGTTTTTCTTTATGCCTTTTTTCCTTTTCTTTTATGTATTATGAAGTAGTAGTAAGAATAGCAGTTCACGTAATTATGATTAGGTTAAGTAGTAGTAAACTAGATATAATTTCCTCCCTAAAACTATCGCATGAAATAGTTGCAACTGACTAAGTAATAACTCTAAAACGGAATCAATTCCGCTAATTCAACGCATCGCATTAGCCGTAGCTGTCATAAATCGATTCGTAGAACGTGGTCCACGAACCCCACGTTTACATTATATCTCTAAAACTACTTGACAATTACTACATCTGCGCACTAAGTGTAACAGGGCGTTTAAAAACAAGGCGATCGATTACCGAATCTCAAATTTCATGGCACAATGAAGATATTAAGTAGTAGTATGATGTTTTATTATTAACATGTAGTAGTTGAATAGGAAATTTCACAATAAAATGAGCGATGCGGTTGAGGCTGCACCTAAATGCATGCGTGTACTGCCTGCGCCGTAAGACGTTTCCCAGCAACATTGAAATTAATAGTGTAAAAAAGAGGAGAGGCCAATAAGAAACTTTATTTCTTCCTTTTACTTCTTGTTTTCTTTCAATTATTTTTCAGCTGTTTTTCTTTTCCCTTCCATTGCTCTCCCATCCCATGTGTTGCATTAGCGGAATATCATGAGTCTTTTCTTTTCTTAGGGCGTTCAATATTAGTGTAATTCTTAGAATCTGTCGGTAAAAATTTGCCAGTCGTATTCTATTTCGGCCCCGGCTACGCACTACTTCTTAACGATTTTACTGCGTTTTTAGTAACTTTGTTATAAGAACATGTGTATTGTATGACTTCGCTGTAGCTCCGTTTAGGATAACACTACTCCTACATTTAAAATACTCTCTTCAAATAGAGAGTAGAATAACTAATCCTAAACACATAACTTAACCTCTCGAGGGATCTAAGTTAACTTGATATTTGTAACTCGTGAGGCAGGGATCTGGCCAAACTTCTGAACTAATCCGTCATTACTGTATGCATTATTCATATCTTACGCGATATGTACAGACTATGGAAGGTTTACACCTCCACTACACTTTCAACAGTGACGTGCTATCGTTCGTGTGTGTCGTAACAAATAAAGAACTCTCACTCTTCTAGGGAGGAGGGTAAGAATCTCAACTTACGTGAAACTTCATGATCTTACACATTTCATACAAGGAAAAATATATATGCCATCGAGAAGAAAATAACGCAAGAACTAAAACTACTTTTATCATTCAAAAATTGAACTAAGCGGAAAGACTCGTAGCATTCTACCAATGCAAACTCATCAGACAGGGAAAGAAAAACAGCAGAAAAGAAAATAATCAATAAACAAAACCACAACAGAAGAATAAAGGTGGTGCTCGTTCCTCCCCTTCTTTTACATTTATTTATTTTGCTCTTATTGGAGCCGTCTTACGGTACAATCAGAACGCTCATGCATCGCTCATTTTATTTTGAAGTTTTAATCTCCATATTCAACTACTACGTGCTAATAATAAAACATAACACGACTGCTACTTAAATTCTTCATTGTGCCATGAAACTCGAGATTAGGTAATCAAAATCTTCGTTTTAGGCGCCTTGTTACAAATAACATGATAAAAGTAGTTTTAGCTCTTGATTTATTTCCCTTTCGATGATATGTTTTTTATTAGATGCGTGAAATCATGATCTTTACGTAAGTCGAGTTTCTTACCTTCGCTCCTGTAATAGATGTAGAGTGAGAGGGCTTTAGTAATTACAACACGTGTAAACGAACGAGTGGCTTCGTAAAGTGCAGTGGAGGAGTATACCCTCCATATTATGTACATATCACGTAAGATGTGAATAATGCATACAGTAGTAGTGACGGACTAGTTCAGGAGTTGACCAAATCACTGGGTCACGAGCTAACTATCAAATTAAGATAGGCCACTCGAGCGGTTAAGTTTATCGAGTTTAGATTAGTAATTTCTCTCCTTACTTCAAGAGTGTTTTAAATGTGGGGAAAGTTTTGACCTCAATTGAGCTACAACAAAGTCGAACATTTTACATGTTCTCAAAATTAAGTAACTCAAAAACTCAGTAAAAGCATTTAAGAAGCAGTTTTTAGCCGGAATCGAAGTAAAACACGACTGGCAAATGCATTCAGAAAGATTGTAAGAATTGCAATAAGAAACAAAACAAATGTTGTTTTCCCAAATAATGTGCTTGTTGTGTGTAAAAGCCACACTCTGCAAGACAATGATAGAAGAGTAAGAACTGCATAAAATAATTATTTTACCACCATGTAAGTAGATTATAATTATTCTAAGTCAAAATTATAGAAAACTGAAAGTTTGATCTTACATTTATCGATAAGTATATGTTCTTCGTTTTTTTCCGTTCTCTATCGTAATCATCTATTACGTACTACGGGTTGTTATATTTGCGGATTCACCAGCGGTATTGTTTGTCTTCCTCTTAAGGTATCGCAGAATTACAATATGCTCGTATGTTCTGATAAAAAATATACTTCGATGGAAAAATGTTTTGGCA
Organism: Cardiosporidium cionae; assembly: GCA_015476325.1. Classification (NCBI taxonomy): domain Eukaryota; phylum Apicomplexa; class Aconoidasida; order Nephromycida; genus Cardiosporidium; species Cardiosporidium cionae. Next base: position 3,912 of record JADAQX010001213.1, read on the forward strand.
AATGTCTCATGTTAGCTAGCTGGGGAGATGATATTTTGCGATTCAATCGCTACCCGCGTTAGTGGATGTGCGACCGCTTTCTAACTTAAGAATGATTTACAGTTTCGTTCTAAGTTCCGAATTCCTCCTTTCCATAAATGGTTACTAAATAAGAACACGTACGTCTGCTGACGGTTTTTACACGTAGTAGTTCTTGTGTCTGGCCAAATGGAAGTGGCATCATTTTCGCTCTGTCACAGCACAGAGGCTCCAAATAATTATAGGCTTCACAATCCTTCGAACTGCATTAAAAATCCTGAAAGTTCAAAAACTGCTCCCCAGCAAGAAAGTTTTAAATCGATATGTTTCAGCCGTACAGGGGAACTTCGTTTTGCTCCACGTAAACCTCTCTGTGAAGATCACTCTATTCTTCCGACTCCTGCCTTTGCTCTACTCACCCATCAATTGCTTAATTCAGAGCATGTAATACCTCCCCTTTTGCATCAAATACGTGACCTGGGCATTCTATCTTATCCACTTGGCGATATACTGCAATTTGGGAAAGACAGCGGATTAAGGGAGAAGGGTGGACAAAACACAGCAACTGGTAACGGCACCTCTATTTGCCATGCTGCATATTTGTTTTCAGAGAAAACGTGCCACAAAGCAAAAGCTGACGATGTTTTCAAAGCGCCATGCAAATCTTTTGATAGTTTTCATTCATTCATGGTTCATTTGTCCTTCCGAAATTCACTTATACCACAATCTATTTATGGTACTACAGGATGCTTGCAAGTCGAATCCTCTGCTGGTCGTGTGACCGTTACTCCTCGAGACTTTATTGAAGCTATTACCTTATTGCGTCCTCACATTGTAACGGCAATGGCAGAAGAAATTCCTGCTAATATATTGGCATGTAGTGATCGTCGGCATAAACGCGCTATTGACGGGGCCTCACAGTTTCTACGTGATATTGTAAACTTTTCTCCTTTACTATCTTACGAAGATCCAATTGCAGTTGAGAAGTTTAATAGTGTGCTTCCTTTTGTTTTGGGAGGATGTAGCCCTAAAATGGATGATGATACTTTGCATGAAATGGATCAAAAAGTAAATCGATCAGTTGCATATCGAACTTCGCAAGCATCGATCCCTACCAAATCATGGCGTCCCCTTTTACTCGCCAATATACAAGGAGGTGGTAATAAGGAGTGGTGTCGCATTGCTGCTGAGAAGGCCCTTCCTTTTATTAATAGCAAACCTATTGATGGTTTCTCATTAGGGGGATTTGGTTATGGTGAAGATCTTTATAAGAGGAAAACATGTATTAGCTCCTTGCTTTCTGTTCTTCCTATTGATCGTCTACGTACTTTGCCATTAGGTACGGGGTCTGCAATAGAAGTATTTCATGCAGTTGCACTTGGTATCGATCTTCTACAATGCAGCTACCCTTTTTCTGGAGCTAATCATGGAATTGCTTTCAATTTTTGCACTAAGATGCCGTTTAGCAAGGGAAATTTTAATTCTGCTAACAATTATTGCAAGCGCCTTTTCAATCCAGTAGAAATAGATGATTCAGATCAATGGTTGAGCTCTTCGTCGAAACGAATAGTGGAGATGTGTGAAGTATACGATACAGATAGTTATGGTTGTCGCTGGAAAGAGCGGCATTTGAATCTTCTAGATACTTCTTTTGCTACCGACTTTCAGAAGCTTTCGGAAGATTCACCGGTAGTGGAATCTCGTGCCTATATACACCACCTTTTAATGTGCAAGGAAATGCTTGGCTGTGTTCTTTTAACTTTACATAATATATACTCATTTGCATGCTTGTTCGAGCAGATTCGCAAATGCATTGCCAAGGGATCCTTTCCAGAATTTGTTGAGTGGTTTCTTCAAACTCAAATGGAATGACATCAAACTCAAATTGTCACCATATTCACGGATTTATATTTACTGTCAAGAACAATCAATATTAAAATTATTGTAGGTCGGTTCTTTCTTCGATTACTGAGAAGATTGGAAACTGAATATTTTTGAATAAGGGATCATCATGCAGAGATAAATTTTTATGCGTAGACGTTTGTTGTTTGAACGTTTATGCAGAAATTTCAGAGCCATCTGTTTTTCTAGAGTTTACGCAACCTCATACATGCAGCTAAGTGTTATATATAATTCATTTTTCAACTTGTATTTTTACTTTAATCAATCTGGCATTACATTCTGGTCCTAAGAATTCGGAAAAGTAGAACACTTTCGGCTGTAAATTCCGGATAAAATGAACTATCATGGAAGTAGGAAATGCATTGGAGTGACTGATGTTTCAAACAGGTTCCATTCTATTGATATACCGTGCATAGTTAACAACAATTTATGGCGTACATCTAGAAACTGAAATGCTTGAAGAATGACATTTTGATAGTACGTTTGTTCGCTCCTGTAGTTTAATGCCTTGCAAATATACAGAAGAGGGCAGATTAACTAAAGGAAACATTTTTTTCCATTTGTAGCCAAATTAAAAGACCATCTTTGATTTGGATTTTCCAAAAATACTCTTATGGCCTGCTACAGTCATTTTTCATTCGATATGATTTATTTGGATTCGCTGATATGTTTGTTATAACCATACTATCCAGTCGTTTGTTTTCACTCTCTTGTTCAATAGGTTGTTTGGAAGTAAACCAGGATTGTTGTTTCGTGCAAGCATAAAATTCTTGTGAACGTGGAAATTAGAGTGGGGTGTTGGGTAGGTAATATAATTGTTTGTTGAATGAGTTAGTGGAAACGAGGTCACCAAACTACCTAAAAAATAGTTGAAGTGACTCTGCGCTACCTTAATAAGCATAAGAATCATAAAAAACAATGAGAAACAGGCCCTTCGTTCACACGATAATCTGCGTACATAAGAATAAAATATAAACTATGGCTCAAGAAAAATTAAATGCAAGAATAATGTAAATGTAGTATGTCCTTAACCTCTTTTTCAATGTGTTCAAAATAAGTCTATTTATATAGAGGGAAAATCGGAAGTGCAGATATTACAAGTATTCCCAGTTGTGACGCACCATGATTAACTATCTTCACGTGTGCGTCAAGATTTGCTAAGAAAACTGCCAGACATCAATTTAACGTAAGGAAAAAAGCAGTTAAGCATAAAAGATAAATATTAAACAAAAAAATGTTCGGGCAACACAGATTAGATAAAAAGAAAATGAGCATTGGTGAAGTACGGTTGCTATAATGCATCTATTTGAAAAATCAAGTGCTGGTAAAAAATAGTTTTTATAAACGAGTGCTGTTATTCCACAAGTGAATGCTATCATTTAGCATATCTCAAAAGGTTGGTATATTATACTTATTCTGCCTTTGTCATAATGCTATGGATAATCATATAATTATATTTGGATGAATAGATATTGAATGCATTTTATGTTCACTTTCCAATTATAAAGAGTTCTTTGCTGTCGGTTTTTAATTTGCTTATTCGTCTTTATGCTACGTTATCACATCATTCACACAGAAGAAGATGGTCATTGTAATATTGATATATTAGAATTGATACATCCTTTGTAGAACACTTCGTTGTAGTCAAGTATTAGGTATAACAGCATGCATGCTATGCTTACGATCTGCTAAGATTTAGGTGTTGCTTTGATATATTCCTAAAATATACTGGTTCCCGTGAATATTTAGTTATATCTTACATGTACTATGGAAATGGTGCTTGATGTATATTCTTTGCAAGAGTTTCCATGTTTATATAGGTAAACATTTCTAATTTTAACAATCTTTCGTTTTGCGTTGATCCATGAGTGATTCTAGCTCAGACGACATAATTTTTAATTGGCATAATGCCACGTCTGCATAGTGAGGTGATGAGCACACACTTGATTTAATACAAAATGGAAGCCGTACGATAAAGCGATGTATTTTACATAATGTTGGAATACAATAAATGCAAGGAAACTATAATCATTGTATGCCTCAAGAAATCGAAAAACAAAATTAACCTTTGAAACAAACGCAGAAAAACAATAGCCTAAGGCTTTTGCCTCTCTGCTCTTTAAAGAGATGTTCTGTAGAAGATTTTCGATACTTTAGATTTTTCACATAGAATTCTTCGTTGTATTGAGAGCTAAAAGAAGTGAGTCTCGTGTCTCATAGGAATGCGATGCAACTCCGATATCACATACAAACGTTTAGTAGAGTGGATTGCAGTCTTCCTTCCACGGCTGTCGCATGCATTGAGCGATTGCGATGATTTTCATTGTTATGCATCATAGCTCTGACTTTTGATATGTTAGACATGTAGGACATATTCCAAAATACATGTACGTTGGCGAGAAAATTAACAAAGTCGTTCTGCACCAGCACGAATGGATTAAGTTTAGAAAAATACCAAAAATCTACGCCAATTAAGTCTGAAAGTTATGGTTTTACTCGTCAAATACTGCGAAGTCATATAGTTGATGTCCCAGTCCAGTGTGACTAAATCACCGTGATCATTACACAGAAGAAGAGTAGCTTAGATCGACCTCACACGAGTTGCGCACAAACCTGTTCGCAAACAAACATGTAGGGTAATGCATGCTGCAAATCCTTCCCTCACAAAGTATACAAAAATATAATTGCTTTGCAAAATACGTAAAAGTTGAGTACATGAAATTCCTGAGCACTCGATCAATATCAACACATTGAAAAAACGTAGATTTTATTGCATTGAATTACTTTTGGTCTGCGTCATCTCCAATATGTTAGCTCGACTACTTTTTATTCCATTGTTCATCATTTTGGCTTCCAAGCGATCTCACGCTTGCAAAAGAAGTGATGTCCTGCATTTTTCTGGAATGTTCTACGAACAAGCTATCTTTTTAATGTCACCACAAGATGAAACCGTTGAAAGAAATGCCATCATTTGTCCGCTTTGCATGGCGTACACTGATGCTTTATATGCTGAAGGAGCTGAAGGATTCACGTTAATAAATTATCTTGAGCGTTGTTTCCATGTTCTTGCTAAGAGGGAAATATTTAAAAAGCTGAATCCGCATAATTTTGGAATAAGTACGGACGAAATTACTCCTATGCATAATCTTCTAGAAGATGGTAGTAGGCTTGATTTGATCACAAAAGTGGTGTTTGATCTATCTTGGGAGAATTTTGACAATGTCAAGAATTACGTTGATTTGATAAAGTCCAAATATGGCACCTCTGTATTATTTTGCGATATTCATTACCACTCTCCTGAAGTACGTAAAGCATTGAATGAGACGATTTTTATAGACACCAGAGGAACTCTGACAAAATTTGTTGGTCCTTTGGATCCACTTTCTGAGATGATTGTGATGGCTACTATCTACTTCCGCTCTTCGTGGATTGTTCCATTTGAGTACAAGCGTAGGCACGGATACCTTTTCCGTACTATACAGAATGGTCAGATAATAAAACAAGATGTAACGTTTATGGAGATGCACACACGACATCCTTCTTACGATATATTTTCCTTCCAAGCAGCTTACGGAATGATAAAGGGTGCGCGCATACCTTTTAGAAAGGATGGAACGTTCATGCTAATATTTATGCCAGATAATCCAGCAAATTTTCAAAAATTTTTGAAGGTATGTTTCATTTCTAAGGCATAGAACAGTAATTGAGAATTTGTACCTGAAATTATACGCGTAGATAGCATGTATTTAATGTATCTCGAGAAAAGGAAATGATATAAACTCTCCCTTTTCTGTATACTCTATTTTATTCTGCAGCATTGGAGTCAAAAGGAAAAACTACTTGAAGAAATTGCAAAAAGTTCGATTAAAAAGGATCGTGACATACAATATGAAGTGAATATCGCCCTTCCCAGATTTGAGATTGAGGAGTCTGCTAAATCCCTTGATTTGAAACATATATACTCTAAGTTCAGTCTTTCTTCAATGTTCAACCCGAGATTTTCGGATTTCTCATTTACTCCACAAAATAAGAATTTTTTTATTGATAATTTACACAGTAGTGCTGCTATTGATATTGACAGATGTGGTATAGGACAACCTGCATACTGTGAAGCTCCGCTTTCGGAAGTTCCTTCGGGTAGATTGAAACTGTCTCGAATTTCGTTGGTTGTGGAAAGTCCATTTTTGTTTCAAATAGTTGGAAAATCAAATGACCAAGACTCAAACATTATACTTTATACTGGACAAATAACCGATGTAAAATCCGCCCAACTCTAACTTCGCAACTAAAGGGTTTTTCAGTTGTTTAATTAATTTTGTTACAGCAGGGATGCTCGAATGAGAAGGCAAAGCTGTATTATTTTTAGTTCTGTTTTACGTATACGTATACTCAAGTATATTTTATGTTCTGTTTGTTACTACATGTAGATTTTTGTGTCATTTTGTCAATGTTTTTGTGTCGTGTATAAATTTAATAGGGAGAAAAGTTTTTGCAGGTAGGAAAAGTGCAAAAATGCTTGTTGTGTTTTGTTGTAATAATATGTTCATTCGTTTGTTTGCTATCGTAACATTTGGTTTTGTACTAGAAATGAACTTTCCAGGTAAATTTGCATGTGTTAAAAGTTAAAGAGTAAAAGGAGTGTTAGAAATGTTTCAATTTTATTAGGTATTGTGTAGTGAGTTTGTAATGACCAAAGTACAATTTGTTAGTGGGAAAGAGTTTGTCAATCCCAGTTGGTGTATTTGACTGATTGGGATGCTATTTGTAAAACGAACTCAGTCAGTTGCAATGTTAATGGGGAAAGAATATTACATTTGAGTACTTAATGACATTATATTGCATGTGGGATTGTGTGTGGAAACAATCCTAAGAGTTTAAACTTATAGTTTAAGTTCTTGAATTCTGCTTTACTATACTTTCAAGTAGGTACTCTGAATTATTGTTTTATATAAAGCTCCTCATTCGACTTTATTACGATTTGCTCGAGTTTACCCTTATCATTCTGCTCAGCCTTTTATTTGTGCTATCCAGTTTTATAATCTGCAAGTAACTCAAAAACTATTGTTTTTAAAGGAAAAAAAAATTGTCTTGTCCATAACCATTGTTTCCTCTTCTGCATGAAAGTTGATTCATTGTCGCACAAAAGTTTGCCAGTTTTTTAAACGTTGGGGGTGAATATTCTGCAACTTTGTCCATATATTGCATCTATTTGAAAAATCAAGTGCTGGTAAAAAATAGTTTTTTATAAACGAGTGTTGTTATTCCACAAGTGAATGCTATCATTTAGCATATCTCAAAAGGTTGGTATATTATACTTATTCTGCCTTTGTCATAATGCTATGGATAATCATATAATTATATTTGGATGAATAGATATTGAATG